>CAUYRT010044131.1:0-32936 GCA_963574885.1 Lepilemur ruficaudatus
AAGTTGTACAGCTATTCACATAAATCAGTTTTAGAGGATTTCCCACCCCCCATTGAGACCCTTAATACCCATCCCCAAATACACTTCAAGCATGCCCCTCCCCTTCACAGTGCTCACCACATCCCCCGGATGTGGGTCCACTCCCCATCCTCAAAATCCCCAGTGAATACTACCACCATTTAAGCACCATAGTGTCAATCAGTCAATACCAATTTGATGGGTTTTACTATGGAAATTTGCTAATACACAAAGTTTAAAAAATGTTTACAGTGAGTACGCTTGTGCCTACCATGCAAATTCTACCATCGCTATTGTACTATATTTGTCCTTTAGCATATTTATTCATGTCTTCGTTCCTCTCACCAGCCATTAGTCAATCTTATTTTTGAATGCATTTCAAAGAAAATTGCTATCAGGGGACTTTCCCTATAACAGTCCATTTTTTTATAGGTTTTTTTCTTTTGAGATAAAATTTATATACAATCAAAACCTGCAAATGAACATTAAGTGAACATTAGCTGAGTTTTGATGAATGCATACAACCCATAAAACACAAACATCTAATTAGATATAGATAATTACCATCATCCCAGAAAGTTTCCTCATGCCCCTTCTCAGTTAATTACTGCCCTCAATCTCCTGAGGCAAACATTACAGATTAGGTTGCCTGTTCTAGAACTTTATGTAAATGGAATCACCTAATATGAACTCTTCTGTGTAAGATTTCTTTTACTCAGTGGATGTTTTTGAGATTCATCTATGCTGTTGCATGCATCCATAGTTTGTTGCTTTTTAAATTGCAGAATATTATCCCTTTGTATAAGTATACAGTAATTTATTTATCCATCCTCCTACTGATGGACACCTGATTTACTTACACAGTGTAACTATTATTAATAAAGTTGTCATGGACATTATTTTATAAGTCTTTTTTTTTACATATGTTTTTATTTCTCTGGGGTAAATGCCAAAGAATAGATCATAAGGTAAGTTTAGTTTTATAAGAATCTATAAGATCCTTTTCCGTAGTAACATTTTACATTCTCACCAACAATGTATGAAAAGTCTAGTTTCTCTACTCTACATTCTCATCAATATTTGATGCTTTTGCATTGGCCCCAGTGTCAGTAGCCAGCAGCACTGATGGCTGCAGGTGGGGGATGTCAGTGGGGCTCCAGGGATGCAGAGATGCAGGGGCTATTGGGCCGCAGGGCAGGATGCAGTCTGGTGTGGGATGGACTCTTAAAACGGCACCTTGCTGTAGCTGCTCAGTACTTGGGGCTGGGGGAGGTGTGTGTGTGTGTGTGTGTGTGTGTGTGTGTGTGTGTGCATGACTCAGTGTGAGCTGCCTCACTGGAGCAATGCCATCACACAGTCTCTAGGCAGCTTCTTACGTTAGTCTCAGGGACCATGAGGGTCCACGGGCTCTCCTGTGGCTAGAATTGCAGGAGTCCGAGGTGTAAATGTGGACTGCTGGGGGCAGTTCTCTCACATATCCTTTGCCCACATTGGGGAGCCTCTCCTGGCTCGCAAGCCAATCTTGGCCAAGCAGGCTGCCTTATTTCCCTCTCCTTCCATGCTTCAGGGTTTTCCTGTCACCTCCTGTTGAATTCCAGCATTTCTCTTACATCTATTTGAAGTACGATTATCTATTTACTGCTTTGGTTCTTCTTCTTCTAGAAGAGGAGTGCCCAATGCCTCCAGTCTGCCATCTTGAGCCCCTCGATCCTGTTCTTAGTGACACTGAGCTGACGTACGTTAAGAAGAGTGCCCCGATGTTTGTATTACTAATAAAGAATTGAGCTTACTGAGAGCTCCCACAGAAAAATTAAATTTCTCGGGCCCTTTATTAGCTATCAAGTTAGTAATGGTGCCAAAGTAATTTACCAGAGCCCCAGTAGATTTACCTCCTTTAAGAATGAAAATTAAAGAAGTAGAAAATTGTTTCTTAATTGACTTACCTATGTCCTGTTTACATGTGTATACAGTATACATAATAAACTGTATATATGAGTAATATATGTATGTATTTAGTACACCGTCTATTTTCTACTGCTGGAGAAAGACATACATAATTTGGAGCAAAGATTAAAAGGAACAGAGACTCCTGGTTGCCAGCTAAGGACCATTTTATTTACTTAATCTTTACTTTCTAAATATGGTCTTATTTTTCTTCCACCTGGAAAGTGCCCTCTGCCTTTTTCACAGCTAAAGGCCCTGTCCCATATTTTCTGAATTTTAATTACCTTATTAATATTTTTCTATTATTCTGAACTTTAAATGTTTCCAGCCCGTACGTTTCCCAGTCTAAGCTATCATTTTTTCCATTTGAAGCCTCGGCATCTTCAAGCTGTACTCTGTAGTGCTCAAGGAAGTAAGTAACATGGATTATTTTCCCTAGATACTCCAAATTGACCCACCAAGCATGAATGACTCTTTATTAAAATTTTTTAAAAATAACCTAAATATATTTCATGTAACCTTGAAAAGGCTATTTGTAGATAGTTTCTGGCACATGGTTTTCTTGTTTTCTCATTTGTTATTTTTAATCAACCCTTTCTCAATAACTATTTACTCAAATTTATATATTTTTATTCTTCAAGGGACAAAAGTGGCAGTAAAACATATTCTATTTGTGTTTTGGCTATTTGCATAAAACTAGTATGAGTGCATAAAATTTTGGGTTACCGGTTCTTGGCTCATAACTCAAACCTGTAAAATATAGTTTAATTAATTATTTTATTAGTTTAAGCATTTAACTATCCACTACATGTCAGATAGCTTACTAGGCAGGGGATACAAAAATGTATAATGTACCTTTTTAGCCCTCAAGAAACAAAATTCATAAATAATCTTGTATATGCCATAGATGAGTATATGTCTTGGTGTGCTTGAGTCACTAACAATTTATACTTATTACCTTATCTGCTCATTTATACTTCTCCTTATACTCTTAAAAATGCCTTTCTTTTGACAATAAATTATATGGTTATCTATTACATTTGAACTTGATTTTCTAAATGAAACTTGAATATATAAACTTTTAATACTGTCAAAGAAATGGGTATAATATTTGAGGTTATCAATTTAATTATGAATTCATGTTTAAGATTTTATATGGGCATATAATTTACTAGTTTCTCTTTTAACATTTTATTAACCAAATTTTATTAAAATTCTCCATAGGTATATTTAACATTTGTATTTTTATCTTCTGTAGAGCTTTTCTTTTTTCAGTTATCCAGCATAATTTTTCAGAGTATATCATATTTACTTACATATATATTATTTGAGATATGTCATTGGGGGGTCAGAAATTTATGCATGTGATAGAAATTTTAACCTTTCATGTAGCACAAGGACAATTTCTTTCCATTTATTAAGTAAATATATGTTAGTGACCTTCATGCAACCAACTATTCTAGTGGTGTTAAAAGGTAAACTCAAGATGTTTTTGCAACTTCCCATATTTGCAATTGCAAAGTCTTACCTCTAGGAATAATTGCTAATTCTGAGTCAAATTTCTTTTCCTTATTCCTCCTCCCATCGCCCCAATGAGGTGATATGTAAAGATCCCAAATTAGCATCAATTGAAGTGTTTCAGACTCATGTGCCCTCACCAAAGAATAAAGGTTACCCAGCAGTGAGAGACTTTGTAAGGACTCAAATGCAAAGTGACACTTTCTTTTCTGAGGGGTTAATTTATGTAAGTAAATTAACCTGCATAAAGTCAAGTGTAAGTTGGCCATATATGAAGATTAAAGCAATGTGGTAGATACTGTGATGGAAGAGTATATGAAATTTCAGAGGAGAATAATAGAAGGGATGCAGTCTTAAAATTTATTTAAGAGGAAGAAGGGGAATGAAGAGGAGAGTGTTAAGAAAAAGTGTGGGGGAGGGGGAGAATAGAGGAAGAAAGGGAGAAAAAAATGGAGTCCAAGATAAGAGCATTTCTTTTGAGAAAGGTCTTGTGAACTCAGTCAGTGAATACATTGACTGATTTATTGGGAGTGCACATGGTCCAGAGCTCCATGGGGCCTTGTATCAGGAAGAACATATATTGTCATCTTCACCCACATTACAGAGGCAGAGTTCCAGGAAATAGTTGGCTGACCAGGTTCAGTTTCTTCTTCCTTATGATATTTTTTGATCATAAAAGTTAATACCTGCTTATTATAAAAAGCAGAAAAAAAATCTAAAGAAGAAAGTATAGAAGTTACCATAACCCCATAACCCCATAGATATGACCATCGTTCTGTTTCCCCAAGATTTCAGTGTAATAAAGAATTCCCAGATAATGAAATCTTCAGTCTTACTTACGAAATCCATGGATATGAACAGATATGAACAAAAACAAGAAGCCTCTTTTACAATGTTCTGTTTAAAAATTCAGTATCTGAAACAAATCTATACAGGTAATAGGCCACTTCCCTACCAATATGTCTACCACTGCCCTACTCTCTGTTAGATTATGTTTATATTTATTGATACGGAAAGAAGAAATCTTGATCTGAGAACAGGATGGAGGAAGAAGATCGAAGGATGGAATGGATGGCACTGATGCTATTTCTTCATGACAAAATCTGATACATTTAAGAGAGCAACTTCAAAAGATGTTGGGAACAAACATAGCTTTTGAGGCTAGGTGAAGAAGGCTCCCCACTGAAGCAGGGAGCTGCTCTACCTGCCAGACCCCAGCAAAGTACATATGCTGAGAGGTATCTGGAGGCAGCACTCTGGGTGTGGATGTTGGTATTGTCCTGACAGGCACTGGCAGTTGTACTTTCCCCAAGTGGCTTTGCAAAAACCAATGTAGACATACTGGAGCTATCAGAGGAGTAGAATAAAGTGGACGTATTTGGAAACTGTAGCTGATCAGGTGAATTATGTTTCCCTTTGGGAAATGCTTTGAATCAGAGTCATTTTCTTGTAAGCAAGCTAGACATCAAGGGTTTTTTTCCTACTTTACATGATATTTAGAAAAAAATATGTCTCTTTTTTATTGTCCTTGGTTCTGTAAATACTGATATTTTGAGCATATTCTCTATTGGATTCACCAATCATGAGTACCAAATTAATGGCAAACAATGATTTATAAAGTGCTTTTGGAGTCCATATACTGAGTGCTACATGGTCAAATTGTAACACCTCCTGGTTCAGGTGCTGCAGCCAGTAAGGATGTTTATTAAGATTATGCCAAAACCATAGCATTCATATTTTTATGGGACTTCTTATCCATTTTTATCATACCCAATGTAAAGACCTCACTGTGTTCCAAGATATGTAGACAGTAGAACATGCTTTTCATCATGCCAGCAGTGAAGAAGGATAAGGAAAACTACCTGAGCACAGGCCATTGAAAGCAAAGAGACAAACATGGGCAATGGCAACCTTTCACTCCAATGGGCAAAGATTCTTGGGTAATAGCTATCATGAGACATTTTGCAGCTAAGGTTGAAAGAATGAATCTTTCTTGCAGAACAAATGCAAAGACTAAGGCTTTTATGGAATAGCTGTAAGTCTGTGACTACAAGGAATCAACACACCAGAAGTCCTGCTTGGGAAAACATGAAGAAGATCAGCAACAGGAGTGACACAAGAAGAAAAGAGACTATTTCTTTAGCCATGCCAGGTAAAAAGGGTTTTCACCAGTTCTCAGGGAGATAGTATGAGGTTTAGAGCACTGCTACATATGATGTGTTATGCTAAAGTTAAAATAGTAAGCTACATACACTTATTATTCAGCCTGGCTCAACCAATACTTTCTGTGACATTTAGAGAATCCTGAATTAAGAAAGAGACCAACCTCTTCAAGGTTTATTTTAGCTAGATAGTTGGGCCTGGTAGACATCCCTTATTGAAGTAAAGGTTTTGTTATTTCGGGTGGGCAGGCCAGATGTTGTTTAGAAGGATTTCACCTGATTGGGGATGAGTAAGAGGCTGCAGGTTACACCTTTCCCCCCCAGTGAAAGAAGTTGGGGTGTGTTTTCTGAAGCCACGAGGAATGCAGTGTCTTCTTCCTACCTCTGACCAATCCCATCTATTCTCTCGCTCTGAAGGAGTTAGGGATATTACTACAAAGAGTGTAAGAAACATAACTCTAATTTTGTACCTCAAAACATATCTCTATATTTGTACCTCAACTGATTTGTCTCTAAAGGTGTATGTCATGAAACTCTCTGGTCCCTGTTTCGCTGTCCTGTTCCGGGAGGCACTGCAGTCTCCTTCGCTTTCGTGCTGAATTTGGGAAATAGAAATCTTTTACATCACTGCTTATTTCATGTGTGTCCAAATGCTCCACATGACATTCTTTTTGGGGCTTTATCTTCTCCCAATAATGCTGCTGGAAAACCAGGTAGAAGATAGACCTGCTGCAGGTTCCGTTCTCTCTCCTTGCCACTTCTAGCCCAGGAGAATCTCATTCTAGTCAACAAATGGGGTTGAGTTGGAAAACAATATTCCTTTTCTCAATTCTGTCCATATATTCACCATGGTGGTGTGTGTTTGCTCTTCAGAGGTATAAAAACTTGCAGGTGTTTGTGTTTTCTCTCTGTTACCTTCCCTAAAGCAACAAGCACAGGGCCAATTACGAGCTTAAATGTGGGAAAATGGAAAGGGAAAATACAGAGAGATAAAAATAACATGTAATTCAGTATCAAAAAATATGTTCCAGTTGCAATTTTGGCCTATGTAATTATTTGTTATGGCAGGTTTCTAAGCCATTTCTACTTTTTTTTATTTAGGAGCTTGGTGGGTAGCTAGGCAAGGCCTGTAAAACCAGGCTCAGAAAATATAGAAAACTATGCTATTGGGCTTGCCCATGCCCTCACGCCCTCAATCTGGACGTTGTGAAAGAACAGTGTGGAGAAGCAGCTCCTGGCTTCCCCCTGGAAGGATGGTACAAGCAGCACAGGTTCTGCAGTTAGAAAAGCCTTCATTCAAATCACTTTCCACCCACTAGTTATTTGATTTTGGATAAGTCGCTTATTTATGATTGTCACACTTTAGACAGAAATTTCCTTGAAAAGAGGGATCATGTTGTGTTTTGGGATTTTTTTTTTTTTTGGTCTTTATATCCTCAGAGACAAGCATAATGAGCCATACTTGGCATGCAATATATGTGGAATGAATATATGTATTTTAACATTTCACAACTTTGGTTTCCTCATTGGTACAAAATAATAATATCAGCTGCTGCAGAGAAGATTTAATAAAACTCCATATGTAAAGAAGCCTGACAAACCCTGAGAGGGCAAGCATTCAGTAGATAATGATTTCTTTCTCCTTTCTTTTCTCCCCCTCCCCTTTTCTCTTTTCTCCGATATTTCTTCCCGTGTTTCACTACCCAGTGAGTGCCCATAATTGGTGGTTTTTTTTGCATAATAGATACGGTGTCCCTCTGTTGATTGACACGTAGGCAGTCATCATCACTGTCAACAATAACAGCATGAATAGTGGTTGAGTGTCTATCTGCGAAACATTAGGCTTCTGACCATATCAACAGCTCTGGAGTAAGAACACTTCCCAGCCCCGTCACCACACCTCCATCAGTCTGTCACTTCACTGCCGTTTATCCAGGTAAATGAACTGCCTCTCGCCTTCTTTGGAACAAAATAATTCTTCTCTTTAGTGAAATCTGATTATTTCCTCATTAGTGCTTCTAATCTGTCTTCCACTTACATCTTTCTTTTTTTTTCTTAGACTAAAGGTTTTCTTTATATATTTCCTTCGTTTTGAAAAATCCTCCTAAAGAATGATACTTTGTGAATATCATATTATGTGGCTTACAATTTATATGTATGCATTTCATTTGATTGTAACAGTTGAATTTTTTAAGGGGTGAAACACTGGGTAGACCATGTCCATTTCTGTACCTTAGAGCTGTGGTTCTCAACCCGTGGGCCGTGGACCAGTACTGGTCTGTGGCCTGCTAGGAACCGGGCCACACAGCAGGAGGTGAGCAGCCAGCGAGTGAGTGAGTGAAATTTCATCTGTGTTTACAGCCGCTTCCCATCGCTCACATCACCGCGTGAGCTCCACCTCCTGTCAGATCAGCTGCAGCATTAGATTCTGCATTATGGTGAATTGTATAATTATTTCATTATATATTACAATGTAATAATAATAGAAATAAAGTGCACAATAAATATAATATGCTTGAATCATCCCCAAACCATCCCCCACATCCATGGGAAAATTGTCTTCCATGAAACTGGTTCCTGGTGCCAAAAAGGTTGGGGACCACTGCCTTAGAGCAGTGATTTTAAACTTTGTTTCGAAAATAACCCCCTCTTTGCCCACAGATAAATACTAAATATACTTATATTTTTCTCAGGTCAAATTATTTAATAGAATTCAAAATCATATTTAGTTTATTATAAAGTTAATCAATGCAAACAAGAATTTATTTGGTGAACACAAATATTTGGAGTTAGAAATTATAATGCCTGTTTTATAATTTTAAATCAGTCTCAGCAACCTATTTATTTCTGTATTTCATGCGTCTCAAAGCTTGGGAAGATTCTGATTCTCACAGATAAATTTCAAATGGGACTAGTTATGTCTTTGAACTCATCTTGTAATCATAGATATCCTTCAAATAGTTAAAAGGCTGGAGAAGCAAGTGTAAGATCTGCATACAAACCAGTTGATCTGGTTTCAGAAACTAACCTATTGGTGGCCTTTAAAACCTTTTGAGGAAATATTTACTATAGCTTCATAAGTGAAAAGATATTTAGTCTAGAATTGAAATCAAATATTGAAAATAATTTTCTTACAACATCTTTGGAGACAAGTTATACCTAGAGTCACTTCAAAACTAATTGCTTAAAATCCTCAATGTTATTGGTTTCAAATTATTAAATTAAAAACAACCTTTTGGAAAAAAGTTAACTTTAGTTGTCTTTGATAGGTCTTGTTGTGCCCATAAAGGTACCATGCAGTTGTAATGATAAACAGTAACTACCTCTGTCACAATTACTTGACAATTATGTTCTCAATTGATCCTCAGAAAAACATGCCAGCTGTTGTTACTCTCAAGCTATATTTGAGGAGTTTAAATCGCTCTAAATCAAACTACTCATTTCAAGCTACAGATTCAAACACGGGCCTATGTGCCTTTGAAGCTCACAGTCACCTTCAGCAGAGCACCAGGATTGCAGTTTTGGTGCAGCCCATGCTCTAGTAAAATGGGATCCTATGTTTACTGGACAGATGATCTGTGATGTCCTCTTTATCCTTTGTTTATTAAAAACAAATGTTAAGTATTTATAAATTTAAGAATATGGAGAACATTTTATTCATGACAATTTTTTTGATGGGGAAAGAATGTGGTATTGTTTTATTTGAAAGAATGCCTTGAAAATCTCAAAGGAGTAGAAGCACAACTCCTTCCAGTGTCAGGCTGGGCTGGCTGCAAGTATTCAGAGCAGAAGAAAAGCAACTTGACATTGCTGTTGGAGAATGAGGAGGTGAATGAGTATAGGAGGATTTTTTTTTTTTAATCTGAAAGCAGTGGTATCAAATAAACAATAATTCTGTGCCTGTTTTCATCTTTCTGTTTCAAATGCTTTTAGAACAAAATGTAAGATGATCTGAATAATCTTTCTTTGTGTCCTTCAGAGTATGCTGTGGTGATGATTTAGGGACTAGGAAAGTTTCTTATGGCAGAGGTCAAGATTTGAACCCAGACATTTGGATTCCACAGTTTGCTGGCTTGGCAAGTCTGCTCAATCGTCTTCCATGATGATAAGCGCAGTATTCCTAAGAGCACTCATTTCTTAAGAATCATCAACTCTTGGCACTATTAGCTGCCCAGATTTTCTGGCACTGGAGGTGTCCATGCACAGGCTGGGAGGCCACCACTTGAAATGTTGTAAGATTTCTTTATTGGTCAGGAAGTTGGGTCCTTAGGTATAATTCTCATGCAACGTTTTAGTATTTGGGTCTTTACCTATTGTATTTTTCCAGTGTAATTTGATCTTGAAGTCTCTCTCATTGGAGTGACTATAAACTCTAGCCCTGCCCTGGTATGGCTCCAGGGGAGCTGGTGGTGGGTGTTTACACTGTGGCTTTCAGGATGCTTCCTTATCCTGGTAGATGGCCTAACGCTAAGTGTCTGACCCACGAGCAGGTGTTCCTCTCACAGAAAACTTGTCACTGGCAGATAAGTACTTTTCTGAATCTTGTCTGAGCTGTGTTCAGGTTATTCCTAGCAAGATAACCACTCTCTGGGAGAGCCCTAATTGGGAGGAGAGTTAGGTTCAGGTGTATCGTTCAGGTGAGACACAGAGGAGGCAACTCAGCAAAACACATGAAGTAACAGAAGCAGTGTTGCCTCTAAACCTTTTGGGTGTTTTCTTCCACTGCCTTGAGTAGTCTCCTAACATGCATGAGTTCATTAAAACTCTGCTAAATATTCAAGGGGACTCTATGGAGACCTCTAGAGTTCTCTGTGTAGCTTTGTCCTTTCCAGTACTTTATCTTGCCAATTCCAGCTATCTTGGTATCTCAGGTTAATCTTCTTAACTCTGAGAGTCTACCAGGCTCTGCCTAGCTTCCCCCCTTTCTTTGTTGTATCCTAGAAATTACCTCAAGATGGTTGGCTGAGGAATTTGTAGGGCTCACCTCATTTGTTTCCAGTCTCTGTCCTTCATTGTCTAATATTCAGTGCCTGACACCATTGTTTCATATATTTTGAGAGTGTTTGGCTATTTCAGATAAGGAGGTAAATTTAGTCACTATTACTCCATCTTGGTCAGAAACAGTCTCAAACCCTTTTCTTGTTCATCTTTGTCAACTCAGAAGATCTTTAAAAAAATAGAAAAGGGTTCTACTTTCTTTTTTGCCCTTTGATAATTTGTATACTCACAGCATAACTATCTGTCTGTAGGCGTTTTATATGTTGGAATAAGAGCAACTATATCTTCTCCAATGTGCAACCCCACTGTGTAATATAATTTCGAACAGATAATATTCACTCTATAAATGTTTGATTGAATGAATGAATAAATGAACAAATATATAAAATCCCAGCTATACTGGGGAAAGGAGATGCACATAAGATGTTTATGCAACTCATACTGGAGTTAAAATTCCTTTTATACAATAAAATCAAAAAAGAAGTGGAAAAAGGAATACAGAAAGGAAATACAAGAAAGACTCAGGTGATTAACTCTTGCTGAGAAAAGAAGAGCAAGTAAGAAAGAAATAGAGCATGTAGTGGGCCAGAGTTTGGAGATCATCTCCTGGCCATTGCCCATTCCAAGGGGGAAAGAGTGCACACACTTTCAAGTTCACCTCTGTTTTTCATTTCTGCCTTAGTTATCTCTCTCTGCGCCCCCCCATATCTTATATGACATGTGCTATGTTGAAGGAGTCTAAAATTCATTAGCCAAATTATTGTGTTGATACAGTTTGGAAGGGACTAGACAGATTAAGTGTGACTCTAACAAGAGCATAGGTGTTATCTGTAGTTGAAAAACTGGACAAGATCATTTCTAAAGTTATCTCTGTGTTTCTATTTACCTGTGGGATCCAAGAGGAAGTAAATAGTCCTCTGGATTACACTGAGGCTGTTATGTTTCATGAACTTACTTATAGAAGCATAATTTCACACTATTTTCCTCTTATCCTCCAAAGGATTATTTTAAGACATTAATAGTTTAGAAGCATTTCACATTTTAAATGCTGTAATTTGTTACCTTTTAAATATTAATTTTCCATGGCCACAAACTCAGGCCTTATTTAGCAACAAATATTGCTTAGGGGCAAAGTCATATTACCAAAATAATAAAGGCTTGTGATCTAGCTTTTATTTTTTTCAATTAATATAGAACATTCTCGGAAAACAAAATAAAACAAACCACAAAAATCACTGTCTTTTTGAAGTTAATTCCTTCCATGAAAATCATGATGGGTCAGGACACCCTTGTGTATTTTTATACCGGCCCATCTTGATATATGTCTAATATTTTCTCCTGCCTTTAATTCTGTAAACATTCTATCCTTACTGAGTGCTTATTTTTGATGCAATCAAATCCATAGCACACCTGTCTCTGTGGATAAAAAGAGAGTGAGTCATTTGGGAGAAGGGCAGTCACATTAACTCTTGGAAGACACATAAGATAATTTATGAAATTGAGTTTTTGAGGACATAACATGATGCCCTCATGACTGAAAAGAACTCTTGGATCTCCTGAGAAAGGTCATCTCCTCGGTTTCTCTAAGGTGATGCAGAGCCATTGCCAAATTAAATTTTAGGGTTAGTGCCGTAGAGTTTAATAAAGTCATTGTAACGAGTTGTAAGAAATACCTTTGCAAATCAGCCAGTGGAACATGTTTGCACCTTGCTGTTCTGCTTCACTTTTGGAAATGCACTTTTGTCTTTAGTGTACATGCAGTCTGTGTTTTAGTGATACAAATTGGAAGAATAACAGAACCGGTATTACTCCTTTGAGTCATGGCCTTTGGTTTTCAGTGGAAGCAAGAATCTTCATTTTGTCACTGAGTTCCTTGCTTGGCTGCCCACTGAAAGAAAAGAAGAGCACAAAAGTGAATGATAAAAGCCAGCCCTCTGATGGGCCAGTGCAAAGAGAACACAGTGTCAGGATGGCATTTCATAATGATAAGGAAAAAGCAATTTGCTCATCTAGGTGAGTGCTTTATCCTCTGTGCATGTGTAACCTGAAGAGGGTAAATTACTTTTTCCTGGTACCACTTGGTATCCAAGAGGAGGTAATTTACCTCATAATGTCAAGACACCCTGATGCCATGAAAGTGGTTATATCCCTGGCTTGCTACAAGGAGAGTGCTTTGCTCACAGTTGAGCTGATCCCTTCGTAAATGACCCAATCCAAGACTGAGATGTTTTAGATAGAGCATACAAGCAAGTGCACAGATGAATAGATGCTTTTTTCTCCCAACAGGGTGGTTGGGAGTATGTTTGTTTTAGCTCCTTCATTCGTTGTGATTTAACTGCACTGTTCCCTTGGAAACAGAGTTGTTGTTCTTTTACTCTAAAATAGTTAAAAAGAAAGTAAACTTTTCTCACTGATATGCAGGACAACAATTCAGTCTTAATGCATGCCTGGCTGGATGCTGTAGGAATGACTTCTTCTGTTTGCTGTTTTGAGGTCCCACATCTGGAAAAGGGGGCTTGGTCAGTTGGAGACGGTGAAACAAGTCTGCCTCTTTAGGAAGTTTTTCAACTCATTGTAAAGTGACTGGTAACAAGAGAGCATTATAAGCAAAATGACCTTATTTGAACTCCTTCTTCATGACAAGAAAAATTATCACTGGACTGAGAATTCATTATTTTGCTACATCTTTTGAGACAGAATAATACTCCCAGACGGTAAGTATTCATGCTTAGGCATCTTTAGACAGTCACACTGTACAAAGCCACTCAACTGAGTGTCTAAAACTCAACTCTGACACATGTCTTTCATAAATGGACAAGACTACACTGCCATTTTTTCTCCATGGTATCTATGACACTCAAGGGGAGCAGCCTTGTGCACACAGGTGGAGAGTTGGGATATCATTGTGCACTCATTCATTCATTTGCTCATTTACTGAATATTTACTGGGAACCTACCACATGCTAGATCTTGCATGTGGGTTAGAACCCACATGCTGGGGTTAGAACATGAACAGCACAAGTACAATCCTAATGCCCACATCCTGGGGCTTCTAGTCTAGGGCTAGATACATGACCATTAAACAGGAAATCACACAGATAATTAGAATTGTGATAAATTCTATGAAGAAAAAATAGAGGGTGCTGTAAGAATATGTACTCAGAGGTCATAATTTTTTCTGGATGTGAAGTAATGATGAAAATTTCTTTTTTAAATTGGGACCCAAAGAAAGAATGGATGGCGATTACAAGGATGAGGTAGGGATGAGAATTCTCAGTAGAGAAATTAACTTGGGTAGAAGGGCTATGAAGAGAACAAGCTTGAAGTAGTATACGAATGAAAAGATGGCAATGTGGTGAGGAAAATCAAATAAAGAAAAAATAGCTCAAGATGAGTTTTATTGAATTGTTTTTTTAATTAACATGTATGGCATTTTCTCTGCCCCAGGAACAGCTGTAAGTGCTTTATAAATATTAATTCATTGAATTCTTATAATGATTTTGCAAGGTATGTGCTATTATTATCCCCATTTTATAGATGTGGAAACTAAGGGACAGAGAGTTTTATGAGAGCAGGGAATATATTAAGAGACTGAAAAGCCATGTGAAATATTTAAAATTTCATAAGAGCAACAGAAATTTATAGCATGGTTTTAAACAGTGAATGCTTTCATCAAATTTATATTTTACCTATATGTCTCTGATCAATGTCTAAACAGGGAGACTGGGAGGTAGGGAATCTAGCAAGAATGGTTGAGAAAATAAGTTAGGAGGCTACCACAGTACTCCAAGAGGGAGATGGCGGCACTAGGAGGTGCAAAGAGTTGGATGGGTTCAAGAAATATTTTAGGGACTGAATGGTCAGGACTGAGGATGAAATAGATGTGGTCTGAGGTAGGAGGAAGGAAAGGTCAGTGATGATTTTTGAGGTCTCTATCATAAATAAATGGATAGGGAATCATTTACTGGGTTAGGGAATGTAGGCAGAGAAGCACATTTGAG
Source organism: Lepilemur ruficaudatus (assembly GCA_963574885.1). Classification (NCBI taxonomy): domain Eukaryota; kingdom Metazoa; phylum Chordata; class Mammalia; order Primates; family Lepilemuridae; genus Lepilemur; species Lepilemur ruficaudatus. The sequence continues at coordinate 14,642 of CAUYRT010044131.1, forward strand.
TTTTGGGGGGAAAGTAGAGAAGAACTATAAATTGTCCTTCAGCCATAATGTAGTGGAAGTTCCTAGGATGTATTTATGCAGGAATGTTAGGTAAATATTTGACTTTGGGAGAATGAAATTCAGAAGCAAGTTCTGAGAAAAATATATACATTTGGAAGTTATTTGACATTTACTTACTAAACTTTTAACTTGTTTTTCTCTAGATTCTAATGTAGATATAAAGAAATATAAGACAGTATTTAAGTACAAATGTAATGATATAATCCATAATTAGAGTTTTAAGACCATAGAAACTTATGCCACCTCTGTGTAATTGGTTCAGAGGGAAATCTGTAGGATGAAATGAGGATGGAGAGAGGCAAGGTGATGACTGAAAGATTTCTAGCCATCAGTTTGCAGTCTTTTGATAACAGAATTGTTGGGAGCTTATGTCCTGATTTTCTACATATTTTAATAAAATTTTATGAGATCTTCCCTTCATCCTTACATTGAACTTTGGGGACCTTAATCTCTTACACACTTCACAAAACCCTCCACTAAGAGCCTTCTTTTAAAATCAAGATTCATATCAGGCTGATCCAAGCTGTATTTTAAAAAGAAGAAGAAGAAGAAGATCAGAGAAGAGTAATGTGTTATTCAACTTACGTACTTTACATGTATGTAATTGTGAGGCATGCTTTGGCTGGGCCAGATACTGTACTGAAGAGCAGTTTAAGTCATTCTTTTCACCATGCTGGACTATGGAGTGGAGCATCAAGTGAATGCATGTCTAGAAAAAGTAATTCCACCTAACTCTGCTTTGTGATAAGCTGTTCTCTTACAATTTATTGTAACTAATAGCATTTTCTGAGAAAAGAAAAGAAGCTTTGGAAGCCATGGTACCTCCTTCTATCTCACAGTCTGCTTGCTTTATAGCCTTCTCTTCAGTTTATTCCTTTCTGCTTTTCTGTATCATTTAATAACTTTTGGCTTTTCCCAAATCTTGCCTCAAGCATTCTTTTTACTTTCTCCTCCTAGCTCATTAATGGACAGATGACATTTTATTGGCATCAGAGCTGATGAAATCTACGAAAAAATATGTGTACATATACATGTGGGTATGTATAGATGTATGTATATATGACTCACAAATTTATTTATAAAAAGTGATAATAGATGAATTATCCTGATTTAGCCATTCTACAATGTATACCTATTTCAAAGCATCATGTATGTAAATGATTAATATATTTAATTTTTGTCAATTTAGAAAATTAATTGAAATTAACTTAAAAATTAAAGTAGACAAGCTAGCTTTCCTTTTATTTAATGAGCTCTATCTAGTCTTCTAATCAATATGGCTCTGAGGATAGATTCTCAAGGTTGCAGATACGTGATCTGTGCTCTGTAGAGGAGGAATAAGGCTATTAAGAAGAAGTCAGTTCTACTTCTGATCCTATCAGTTACTTTCTTGGACTTTAGTTTCTTCGGGAGTTTGAACAAGGGGATCTATAGAGTTTTTTCTAACTCTGATGTCCTATGATTCTTTTTCTGAGTAAATATATGGGTTTATGACAAAATTAAAATAAGAAAATTAGCTTTCGTAAGGGTGTAACTTCTTCAAAGATTTTTCGAGAAAAGACTGCCAATATGATGGTGAGAGTATGATATAAAACAGCTTGTAAGGGAAAATTGTCAGATATTTCAAAACAAAAGCACGTGGAAGTCCAAAGGAGTAGTTAACATTTTTGAAATATTACTTTTTCACATATAAAATAATCATTGAGATTATGAAACGGGTAGGAGTGTATTTCCTTACCTAGGGATTTTAGGTAACTTAATATAAGTTCCTAAAGGGAAGCCAGTAGACTCAAGAACCCTATCTTCAAATCCCAGGACTTGCAAAGAAGGATCAAGAAATAAATTTAGTGTGGAAAGGGTAAATGGACTTCTGATGGCACATTGCTCAGCTGCAAAGCACAACTTACGTATTTTCAGTGATTTCCTTTTGTTATTTCATATTTCATTGGCTCTAGAAACGTTTGGTTACTTTCTCCAGAATTTAGAACTTTCAAAGGACTGTAATAAGAAAAAAAAGATCAATTAAGGAGAAAAATATATGTTGTGAACTAAATAGCAGTGATACTAAGAATATAATCCATGCTATAAAAAATGCTATGCCTGTGCTCACAAAACATAGGAATAAATATAAGCTAGTGAAAGAAAATAACCTAATGGGAAAAAGTCAGCAAGTAGCAGAATAAACTCTAAGAAAATTAGAAGGCATCCTCAACGTGACATTATTTCCGTGCAAGAACTTGACTAGCATGAATTTGGCCTTGGCAGAGATATGTACCCCCAAGAGAGGCAGCTTGCCATCAAATTTGGCATGAAGAAGAGAATGTTAGCTAGTCCAGGACAAGCTCTAGATCTTTTCAAAGGGCCTCTACTCATTGCAAAAAAAAAAAAAAATGCTTAAAATGCATAAAATTATACAGAAGAAAGTAAAATCTTCTGTAATGTGACATTCAGAAAGTTAATTCCTCTCAACATTTTGGTATATTACTTTCCATTGGTGGAAAGATGAGTCTTGGAAGAGAGAAGGGCAAACAATACTTCTAATGGGAGAAGGAAAGAAAGAAAGTTAGGATGGATTTGGAAGTGAGAGTTCAAGGTAGGACAAGAAGGACTTCTATTCACCCTGTAAAATAGAAAGCAAGCTATCGCAGCCTCATCACTGTTTTCTAAGTGACTTTTTTTCTTGCTGCTGAATTTTAAGCTTGCTGGGCTGTGCTGTTTTCATCTTTGCTCCCTCAAAGACTATTATAGAGGCTGGTACACAGTAGACACTCAATACATATTTGTTGAATAATCAGAGGCGAGTAAATAATGCTAGATACAAAAAAAGTAACAAAGACCAGGAGGAACCGGAGTGCAGTACAATTTTTAATCAAAGTACAAAAGTCTTCTAAAAATGCTTGGGTATTGGGGAAGTATAAAGAGGGGAAGACCCAAGCCTGGGTTTGCAAATGACAAATAGGCACAATGACAATTACTTCTCCATTATGCTTCATTAGTCTCCCAAAAGGATCTTGTAATTGGAAAGGATAAAGAGTCACATGCAAGTGGAGATCCAATAAGAGAATACTTCACTTATTTAAAGGTCTTAGAAAAAGATACAGGTTGAAGTGTTTAAAGTATCAGAGAAAACAGAAGTGCCAGAATTCTGGAGATGTGAAAACACTAAATAATTACTTGGGAAAAATGAATTCTAGACATTGTGGTCTAGATCAGGGGTCCCCAACCTATGGTGAGTTGTGTAATTATTTCATTATATATTGCAATGTAATAATAATAGAAATAAAGTGCACAATAAATGTAATGCACTTGAATCATCCCTAAACCCTCCTCCTCCCCCCGACCTCCAGAGGTGGTGGAAAAATTGTCTTCTATGAAAATGGTCCCTGGTGCCAAAAAGGTTGGGGATCACTGGTCTAGATACCAAACTTTTCAGCAAAATTCTAGAATAGATCAATCGAGTAAAGCCGATTTGGTTGAATGCTACACTTACCAGCTTTCAGTGAGTTATATAACCTCTCTAGGCCTCAGTCTCCTCAGCCATAAAATTAACATACTCTTAGTATTTGTCTTATAAAGATGTTGTGAAGTTTAAGTCCTCTTAAGGCATAAATAAGATTCTAGCCACATAGGAAGTGCTCTATAAAATTGGGTATCTCCACTAAGAATTAATCATATGTTACAAAAACATTTTTCATTTTTTTCTGAAAAAGTTTTTGGGTAGCTTATTATTCTAGGGTATTTCATAGGTATGTCTGAATGATGGTAAAGCCCTTTGACAAAATCTTTACTGCTTTTCCAGCAAGCATAGCAATGGCATCCTTGTGGAAGAGATATTTAACTAGGAGAATGTAATAAAAGAAGGCAAATAATTTAGTACACTTTCTACCCTTAAAAGCTGTACAGAATACTGGAAGAAGTTACAGGAAAAATTTTAGCTCATTATAAACAACTTAATGCTAGTTTATCCAAAATCATTAACTTTTAGAGTTGAAAGAACTTTGAAGAACCTTCTAGTCCAAACATTTATGTTATAGTTGAAAAACTGAGGCTAAGAGAGGTCCAGTGACTTACCCAAAGGCACTGTGTGTAGCCTAGTCAAGACCTGAACTCACAATTTTTGGATATCAAGTGTATTTGAAGCAACCCTTTGGTAAGAGGAAAGTAAAGGTAAAAATCATATTTGTTTCTCCCGCTAGGTGCTGTCTAGATGTGGCTATTTCCTCACCACTCAGAATTCAAAATTAAGCTACTGTTAATACCTACTGGCTGACCCTAATGGTGCAGGTAATGAGGTTACCTGTTCTCACTCCAGGTATTGCCTTGCCCATCTTCCCACCTGGACTCCAGTGGTATTCATTGAAAGGTTTAGACAATTTCCCTAAAGCTACACAAAAGCTTAAGATTTGGGGCAGATTGAGTATATTCGTCTGATTAACACAAAGCACAAGCTTTACTGCCTGGACTGTGAATTGTAAACTCATGGTTAGAATGTTTTTTTTAAAAAAAATTTAACTGCCTTTAGATTACACAAGCCCTCTTTGATTTGACAGATTCCAACACCTTTCTGCATCTTGAAGTTGTTTGTGATCCCTAACACAGAACTCCAAAGTTGTTCCACATGGATATACCTTCATCTCCAGGCACTCTCCTTCACATTCAGCATTTCTTATTTTCAATGTTTTTCTTATCAGTTTTCCTCACTCCCTCTTTTTTCCCAGCGAGCACCATTCCTCTTCACACTATGTGCTACTTCCTTTCCCTATTGGGATCTAACATGTCAGGGCTTCAGACAACTGCAGACTATAAATGTTTTTACGGAGAGGGGTGGGTTCTGGTCTCAGGGCTTACTATTTTCAGGAGGAATGGGCAGTCCTGTGGGCTAGTGGAGAAGAGCGTGAAAGAGTGGGACGGCCTCAACTCTGGGCTCCAACTGTCCTTTTCCTAGAGTGTCCAAAATCAAACACTTCACCACAATATGAGTTATTTCCCTTCTGAAATTCTTATCTATTCTAAATGAGAAACTCATATTTTTCAAATTAATATAATGTTGACACCCCTTCTTGGAATAAAATAACCCTGACCTTTTAGTGTTAATAATGCATTATCCTCACTGCATTAGGTGTATTTGTAAACTTCTTTACATTAACTGCCACTGAATGGCCCCAGGAGCAAACTGCTATTCTCTAATTTTAAATTTAGTTCTGGACTGCAGGAAGTGATGAAAGAAGTTTTGGCTCACTCCCACTCCACTGTACTGACTTATTAAAAAACTCCAAAACATTTGTTGAATGCCAGTTATGCTCTGGGCACTGTGTTACTTATCTCTGTATTCCCAGTGTCTAAGACAGAACTTCTGCCCTAGAGGAGATGACAACATTTCTGTGGTTTTTAGTTTTATGAAAACCAATGGAGAAGAATGTCAACAAGAGAGGAAAGAGTCTGGGAAAGCTTCGTGAGTTAACTAAGGCTTCAGTGAACACTGGGATTTGGGTGTGCAGAAGATATGGGGAAGGTGTTCTAGGTGGAGGGAACAACACATACGGAGGCATGAAGCTATGACTGGCAATAGAAGAGGAGAATACGTTGATTCTAGAGGAAGTTCAGCATGGTATTAGACATTAACAATGAGAAAGGTAGGTAGGAAAGTCAGGTTCAGAAGTCTATTCTTCTTGAATTTATATGGCATTAGACTATGTTTCAGAAAACTAAACTCATTGCCTATTCACCATTTCTTCAACATCTTGTTGGCCAAGCACTGTGCCAGGGTTTTAGAATGAAGAGGTGAATAAGATGCAGTCCATTCCATTAAGCGGCATGCAAATTAGTGATCATAATTCAAGATCCTTCCAAAGGCAACAAGAAGCAGCACACCCTGCCAACGCTATTTGGGAAAGGTGGCAGAGGACAACTTGGGGGAGGGTAGAGATGGGGTAAAGGACAGTTGTTAAGAAAAATTGCCCCAAGCCTGTATCATGCCCAAGCTCTTTCTAGGTATCACATAATAAATATCTTCCATTTTGTTAGCACTCACACATTCACTCATTTTTAACTTAAAGTTCAAAATTAGATCCCTATTGTCTGTCAGGTATGCTGCTAGATGTTGAGAATTCAGAAATGACCAAAATAAATTCATTAAATATCCTTCCTGAGTTTATAATCCACTATGGATAGAGAATGTACAGTGTTATGGGAGTACATGCGAGACAGAGAGGCACTTAACATGGTTTTAGGAAGGCAGGCTGGGGAGGGATCTGGGAGGGCTTCTTGGAGGAGTCTAAGCTGAGGATAATTAGAGTTTTTTAAATAAAATAAGGTGAAAATTGTCCTAGACATTGGGGACAGCATGTAAGAAAATCTGAAGAAAAGAGAAGGTACGGTACATTTGATGGAATTCAGAGATGTTCATTGTAATAAAGATAATCTGGACCTTTTTGCTTTTGCCCTAAAAGGTTATTTCCATGGAGTGGTATATTAAAAAGAAAAAAAATGCTCATATCCCAAAACCTTGGCATTGTAGTCAGTCACATAACACATAGCAAAATTTCTAAAAGTCCTTTTTAGACATTGTGTCTGTTCAGGTTCCTTAGAAGTAGAGTCTGAGACAGGGATTGGGGTACGGGCGATTCATTCAGGGAGTGTCCTTCAGTTCAGGAAGAACCTGTAAAGGAAGTAAGATAACAAGGAGATACAGCTGAGAAGGATGTCCTTTCGGGTGAGATCTGGCCTCAGCTGATCCACAGGGGAAGGCTCTGTAGCACAAACCACACCAGAGGATTGCCCCACTCAACCCTTCAAGAAAGGAGCCTACTCTTTGGTGCCTACAACAGCCAGTGATTGACAGAAGGCACATGTTGGTCATATGCTCCAATATTGGAAGCATTATGTTCTGGTTGTGACATTTATAATTTCAGCCATTCTTTCTTCCTTTGTCTCAATTATTTTGACCATACAATGTTGTCCAGAGTTTATGATGTGATGCTTTTGTCAGTACTGCTGGAGTGCAGTGTGTGGTGTGTGTGTGTGTGTGTGTGTGTGTGTGTGTGTGTAGCAGTAGGGAAGGGGCTGGAGAGGTAAGTAGAAAGCTGAGTGATGGGGAACATAGAAGAATATCCAGTTGTGCTCAGGATGATTTTAGAAAAACAGAGTTTCTCAGATGGAGGTCTGAAAATGTGGACTGCTCTGTCTCAATACGTCTCAGAAGACTTGGCAGTTTGTGTTGGCCTCTGATTCGTCCAAAGTGAATTATGGATTCCTTAGAGAATCGTAAACTTGGTTTTGCAGTTTCCTGGAGGTTAGGGCAAAGGAGAGTATTTTTCTGTTTTGTGATCTGGGTTGGAATACATACTCCTACAATGATTCTGTCGAGTCATAAAAATAGAGAATGCTGCCTGAATTCATGTACTATACATGTCTGCCATGTTTACCATACCCCTCAAATTTGATCTTGTAGAAAGAAATCACTTTATTTATATGTTAATTTCCGAATATGTTTTATTTTTTAATCTCGCTAGTTGGATATCCTTTATCTAGTTTAGAACGTTACTCAAGATAAAGACATTCTTTTATTTTTCTTTAGAGTTGATGTCCTTTTTATGATGATTGTTAGTTAATAAGACATCTTTTATGGATAGTACATAGAGAACCTAATTATTCTGTTTGGACAACTAGGGCTTAAAAAGTAATAGTGATTTATTCAGTTTCCTGATTTCTGGAGCCTGTGGTTAGATGGTATATGTGTATAAACCACCACTTTGCTTCCAATGTTGTTCTTGACCTTGTTGGATGTTGTGATGGGAAAAAAAGTAGAAATGATTTCTACTTCTGAGAAAATTAAAAAAAAAAACCTAGGGAGGATAAATAGAACAAAAGCAAGATAAAATACTGCCTATACAACGTCAGTGCTACAAAACTTATAGACATGAGGCAGTCTGCGAATGTGTTGCCACAAGAGGACCTATTCGTCGGAGGGCAAAAGTTAGTGTTACATTATCACAAAACTGAATGACTTAAGGCATGCACATTTGATTTTATACAACATTTGCCACTCAGAGTGCTTAGAAAAGATGAGTAAATGGCTCATATCATTCAAGTTCGGTGAAGTTGCTTTGGAAACAGAACAGATGTGGTGGATGTGTATAGACAATTGGCAAAATGGTCAATGTGAACTTGTTTTTGTATTCAGGCTTTTCAAGCATGCATGGGTGAACACCAGAATTGTCCATAGGCTTTAGTAACACTGTTTCCAGGGCTCGCCCTAGATCCAGTGAATTAGAATTTTTTGGTTCCATATTTGCATTTTCAGAAAGCTTTGCAGATGGTTCTAATGTTTAGTCAGAACTGAGAACTGTGCACTAGGGATTTATTTAAAGCGGATATACGGCAGATCTAGAATATAGCTATGGAGTTTGTATTTCAACCCAAGCTTCTGGTTTTCATCCCAAAGTCTGAGGGTCCAGTTCCTCAATATATCTGTATTCTCTGTCATATACTTTTGTGGAATCTGGGAAACATGTGAGTGGGGAAGACTTTATACTAATCTGTTTATACTAAACCATTTCCAGAACCATCCAAAGGATAGCCTAGAAATACATCCACTCTGGGGTTATCTCTGACCCCTAGTAAATCCATCCAAATCTTATTTCTTTGTTGCCTATGGCTGACAGCTGCTGGCGATGATTCCTGAATCCTGCAGGTTTCCTAGGACATGGCTGTAGGTTCAAGAGCTTCTTCAGGAATAGCAGAAGGGTTAGGGAATCAGTCAGAATTAAGGCAGTTGAGGGTAATTGATCTGGACTGAGTGTGGCTTCTATTTTCACAGGAAAAATCAAAGTGACTTGTCCAGGAAAACTTTCTTATACAAGACACAAAACTTTAAAACTCTTGTTCACAAGAATAATACAAGAAACCCAATAAGTGTAATTCTTGTAAAAAAATAAACTGAAAGAAAATATTTGCAACATAAAGGGTAAAGAATGACTACTCTGACTGTCAATAATATATTAAGTTCTGTTTACTAATAAGAAAAAAGTAATACCCCATTGAGAACATGGAAAAAGTGTATAAACAAGTAACTCACAGATGAAATAACAAATGACTGAGAAATTAAATGTGCCAAGCATGTTTCTTGCCTAATTGTTTTTCAGTTGCTGTTCCCTGTGCTTGAAACCATATTGCCTACAGATATTGCATGACTCATCTTCTCTTCCTTCAGGTCTCTGCTTTAACATCTTCTTGTTGACGATATCTCCATACTCATTCTATGTAACTATCATGCCTCCAAGTTACAATCTTCTGTTCGCGGCCATATTTTGACTCATTGAATCTGTAAACACCACACACGTGTATTTATTTGTGTATTGTCTTTTTCCCTGAAGTAGAATATAAACTCCACGAGAATGAGGTTGCTTAGCTCCATATCACCAGTACCTAGAAGAGGTCTTGCATATTGTAAGAACTCAAAAAAGGGTTGTTGATTTAATAAATCACACTTATCTAATGAATAATTAAGGAAAGTAACATTAAAATGATAGTGTGAAGTATTTTCCCTGTCAAGTTGGCATTTTTTTTAGATTAATTTTATCTAGGGTTGTTAAGGATGTGGTGAACTTCATACTCCCAGATACTGCCAAAATTGCCCTCAAAAAAACTATGCCCATTATAAACCAATTAATTGAATATATCAAATTTAAAATTTCCATACCTTTTAATGCAGCAAGAAAGCATGCACAAATGTTCCTTGTAGCACTAATAGTGACAGCAAAAACCTAGAAGCAAACTATTGTGCACCAATGGGAAAATGGTTATATTACATCCATGTGATGTTACAGTATCAAGCTATGAAAAAATGAAGCAAATTTATCTTAATAATAATGGAAGTTTCTCATATATATACACAGATATACATATATAAACAAATGCAAAATGATTCTATGTATTAAAAAGTTATATATTTATATATAATATATGCATAAATTCCATGAGAAAGCCACAGAATGAAATACACTAAACCATTCACAGCAGTTCCTTATGTGGAGGGAAGGGTTTGGGCAAGGTTGGGCTGTAATAGAGACTATACTTGAAATTGTTTATATAATTGCCTATTTTTACTACAATTAGAATGTATGCATTACATTACTTGAGACATAAAAGTAAAATTGGATCAAACAAGTTAATATAAAATCTTGAACTAATGAAGAATGCCTTCTATAGTTTTTAATACCACACCTCCAGGATGTGGGACAAAAAAAAAAAAGAAAAAAAAGGGACTGCCAGTTCCATTGCATCAAAGAAGGGTTACAAGATACAGTTACTTGCTAATGACTAAGGGAAATTGCCTCTCCTCACTTTGATGTTCTGTGAGACTTTCATGACCCTTCACAGGGACTTCTGGGTCACTCTGCTCTCCTCTTCCTTCTGAACTGCCCTAATCTCTGGTCACTTGAGCATCTCTGTGAGTCAGATTTTAATGATGAGGAATTTATTTTTTGCTAGAGAAAGAGATTCTCCTAGATAATTCTAGTCATGTGAGGGTAGTATTAGTGGATTTTTGGGAATAGTCTGGGAAAACAATCTCTTTTGAAAGAGTTCCAGTTAGTGTCTAGGAAGAAAAACCAGGATAAATATATATCTACCATTTATTGCATACCCAGCAGAATCTCAGGGTACATATTTTTAGAAGAAATGGTTTTCACAATTTGACTAGCTTGTGACCTCCTACAGGATGGCCAAACTACTCTGTTTGCCTGGGACTCATGGGTTTCCTGGGATGCAGAACTTTTATGCAAAACCAAGAAAGTCCCTAGAAAATTGAGATAAGCTGGTTATCCTACAGGCAAGGAGAAAGACAAATTAACTGAATAAATACCTATTAAATGCCCAATGCATGATCTGTGCACTGAACTAGACACTTGAGATTAGAGTCGTCAACAAAACATTCACACATACACAATTCCTGCCCTTACAGAGTTTAAGGTCTGTACTTAAAAGGATAAAAGCATAATACTGATTATGCCACACAGTTTTCCCCCTATTTCATGGGGTTTGGTTAGGCACCATTGGCACTCAGGGAGAAAGATCCATGGTATCTGTGGAAAATTCTGTGGACTAGAAAGGACGTGAGCATATTCTCAAAAGGATGCCTGGATTTTCATTCACTCAGCTCCTTGCATAAAGTGGATCCTCAACAGATGTTTGTTGAATTGAACTGACAAGAATTTTGGAGCAAACTTTTCTTCCATGGGTTGGAGCCAAAGAGGAGGAGAAAGCCATATGGATTGGAGTCTGGCTTCTGTTTTGGGCAGATGCTCAAATGTTGCTGCAGTTACATGCTCTGAAGTCTTGTCCTCTGGCTCTAGAGTTCAAGAAACAGAATTTTATTTGTTCATTTACTTTGAGACATTGGGCTCTGGGGAACTGATTCAAAATAATTTACATTTGGGTATGTGACTATTAGGTAGAGTGAATAGTTATGTACAATAATTGTGGCTACCTCTTTTTGGAATCAAAGCAGCTGCAAAAAGTGATTAACAACCAAAAAGATGTGGAAGAACCAAGAAGGACCCGTTGGAGCCCTTTGTGAATAGTCTTCATCAAGACTATTCATTAGACTGGGGGGTCTAATGACTTATTCTTTGTTCTCTGGGCCCAAACTGCCAAGTGGACAGAATGTTGATGTCACTGGCCAGGATTCAGTGTGTGATGTAATGGGAGAATTACAGTGTTGAGACTCGGCAGCAGGAGGCAGGGAGAAAGGGTGGGGGTGGGGCCTGGATGCCACCAGGCTTTGCTGCTAACTGACTGTGTGACTTGAAAGAGGTCACTTAACTTCTCTGGCTATAGTGTCCTCATTTCTAAAATGCAAGAGCTGAACAAGCTATCTATAAGGACATCTCGCAACAACAGTCTGTATTTTTACCCTTTTTTATTACAGGTACCCCTCATTATCACTTTGTCTTTATAATACCATGCTTTCTCAAATTTAATAGACTTCATGGCATGCAACAGCCTTATTTATGCTAACTATGCTTTAGGACAGTGATTTCTGAATGAGACATACAGAAGTACTTTAGTCTTGATGGTAACATGCCCTCCCTTACACTGTAGGCATTGAAGCAGGGAAGAGGGAAAAGCCATGGTAAGAATGCTTGATCCTAGAAGACAGCCCTTTTGAAATCATATAAAATGCTTTTCAGAATAATCCATTAGTGGGAAGGGTAAAGAATTATCCGTAATCTCCTAGCTGCCATTGGTTAAGGGCAAGACACTGATGCTTGTTTTTCTAGGTTGTATGTGTGAATATGTGTGGTCCCATGGACCAGAGAGTGAGTGGTCCATTGCACCTGCACCAGTATGAGACAAGATGCTTTCAGGTGGCCTCCAATCCCATAAAGAGATGGTTACTATGAAAGCAGCTAGAGCAAAGACAGGAGAGGACTAGAGAATCTGAAGTGGCACTTTAGAGGTTGCTGATATGTCTTTTTTTCCTGAGATCTAGATGGGGAAGATGTTCATTTAAATTTGTAGAGGGAAACTCCTTCCAGTGTTATGAGGTGGGGTGAGACTATCCAATCAATCCACTACACTCAGATACAAAATACCACCATGAAATCAGAGATGTCTGGGTTTGATCTAATGTTTACTAGTGACTAGTTTTTTGACCAAGTAGACTTTGGACAAGTCGTTAGATCTATGAAAGTGCCATGGAAAGATGAAGGCAAAATCTTTAGATTTGTGTGCCTTGCTTGCTTCCCTAACAAACTATTAATACTATGTAGTGGCTATAAGTTCCTCATTCTGTAAAAAAGTGAATGTGTGCCAGTATTCAGAATATGTAAGGATTTCATTTAAAATCAGGTAGACTACTGAGCTGATCTGCATATGTGTTTCCCTGATTTGCCCAGTAGATGAGTCAAAGGGAATGTGCCTAAAATTACTGTTCAAATTCATGTGATGCTGTGAGTAAGCATTCAGGGCTCCAACTCTGAGTTCACGATAAACTGTCCAAGACAAATCCAACTCTACATAATTACTTTCTGATTCAATGGCAAAATGTACAGGAAATACAAGCCTGCCTCCAGGGAGTGGTCAACATGACATTGCTCTAAACAGAGATCTCTTGTTGTCCTTCCACTGATGTTCCCTACTTCTTGTCTCTTGCCTGAATGTCCATTGCTCAGAGTTGCTATTCAGTCTTAGGCTGGTTCCTTCCATTGGCAGGAACAATCTTCACTGCCAACCTGATGCCTACTTCCTCTCCACAATGCTGTATGTTTACACTGTGGAGAATTAAATACTATATTTAACTGATCCAAAGCCAGGAAATCTTTTGGCTTCTCTTACCTGCATTTCTTGGATAAAAGAAAGCAGGTGTTGAGATAGAAGCAAACAACTTTCTCTTTCCTTATTTAAAACACAAAAAATTTTGGAAATTATTCTAAGTATTAAATAACTGACATAAAATTTAATAAGTATTGGTTGTTACACAGCAGATTTGATCTCCTCTCAAGATAATTTCTATACCTATGGATCCATATTTTCTTCACACATCTAATTCTAATAGCTTTTGTGACAACAGGGAACTTTTTTTTTTATACCACATTTTTGTATTTGTGAAATGATCACGTGCAAATAACACTGGAAAGGCTATCTACATTCAGTGGATCAATATATTCATCATGCATTCTTTTTAAATTCTTCCTTTTATCCAGTAAATAATTATTGAGGGTCTTTAATGAGTAATAACTGAATTGTGCATTTACAATTTATACTATTTTAAATGATTACTGGGAATTATAAAATGTGAGCTGCCGTGATATTGCACTCACAATTTTCTGATTAGATACCATGAAGGAAATTTTTCCTACAAGACAAATCCAGCTCTACATGATTACTTTCTGATTTAATGTGCAAAATGTACTTACTGAAATAATATTAACTTAGAGGTACCATTTTGTAAAATTAAATCTTCTTTATTTAACCTCTCAAAATCTCAATTTTCTTACTGTAAAATAACTCATCCAACATACCACAGCTAAAATTAGTGGAGTAGAGGCTTGAATCCCAAGTTATCTGATCTCAAAATATAGGCTATCAACCACTGTCAATACAGTAGGCTTCACATATACTTATATATTTGAATAATAATATTATTATCCATAAGTGGAATTTAGGATGTCAAAGCAAAGAAAATTGTATATTCAATTTTGGGAATGAGTCATTTTGATTGTTTATTACTCCTGAACAGGAACAGTTTAGGACAAAAGCTAGAAGTAGAAGAAAAACTAGTTTCGTTGCATTTATTGGACTGAATTCTTATACCTCTATATTCAATTGTTTTGACACATACTATGTAGCAGTTATTATAATCTAATTTTTCTCTGTCTTGGAAAAGTAAAAATGAATTTTCAGGGCAAATACACCATTATCTATGACTAGTGAACCACATGAAAACTGACGTACTTCTTAAATCAGATTTAGCATGATGCAATGCACTATGCATGATATTGAAAATGTGACTAAATCCTCACTTCCATTATTATTTAATTACATAGAATAGGATACTTATCTTTCGGTTGGAGGCACTGAGAGCAGGCTGGCAGGGGGTGAGCAGCCTAAAATTAGATATTCTTAGTTTTTATCCAATTTTCAGATAGATGATTAAGATTAATGAGGCCTCCAGTTTATATTTTAATCATTACAGAAAGCATTAATTGAGCCCTAAATTTTGCCTCTACTGTTTTAGCCCCTTACAAAGTAAACTAAGTATACATTGCCTATATAGTTAAATAGTCCCTTTTTTTATGGAATGTGCAGTCCATCAAGCTGTTCCATCTGTCTCAAAAGACCTCTTTCCTTCCTCCAACTTTCTGTCATATCCAAATGTCAAAGACCTATCTTTCACTCATTTAATAAGCATTTATTGAGAGACTATAGTACTTTATGTTAGGCATTCTGTTAGATATTGAGAAAAGAAAGTCAATTAAAGAAAAAAATACAGTCTCTATCTTCAGGGACCTTACTGTCTAAGCAGGGACATTTGGTCTGGAGTCCATGGGCTTCCTTGGTAATTCCTTAGATAGGTTCTACATGTTACCTGAAATTGTGGGAACATTGTTGTAGCAAGTGGGTCTAAAGTATTTATTAGAATCTCAATGACTTAAGTATAAATGGCTCCCCCAAAAGGTTAAAAACCATTAGTCTGATGAAAGAGGAATACATGCGAATGAAGAACAATTTTGATAAAAATATGTATTAGTCCTGTGGTAGCAGAGAAAGATCTATAAATGAAACTGTGGGCAGTGAAGAAGTGGAGTATGACTGAGCTGACTTTTGAAGACTGGATAACTATACGAGAGGGCAGAAGAAAATCGTAGGCAAAATTGTGTTGGTAGGCATAAAGACATTATATAACACAATGCCTTTGAGTCCCTGAAAATAATTTGGTATAATTGAGGGAATGAGGGGTGATGGAGAAGCAACAGGGGTGATTATGGGGGGGTCTGAGTAATAAGCCTAGAGAGATAGGTAAGAGTCTTAGGCACAAAGCTACCCAGAGTGTGAACTCCTTCTGATATTTCCCATGATGTTCAGGATAAATATTGAGTCAAGACAGTTTGATACGAAAATTTAGAAGTCTTTAGTTTCAGAATATTATGGGGGTACGAACATTTTGATTACATATAATGCCTTTACCTCTCCCAAGCCGGTTCTATAAGCATGCTCTTCCCCCATACAACTTGAGCCCATCCTTCGAAGTAAGGTGTCGCAAGAATGGAAAAACAAGCACCATATGTACTCGCCATCAAATTGGTACTAACTGATCAACACTAAGTTGCTCACATGGAAGTAATATTCAGTGGGTGCTAGTCAGGTGGGAGGGGGTAGTGGGAGTGGGTTAACTCACAACTAATAGAAGTCTTAATCTGCAGCAAGAAGATAGTGAGGACAAGCTGGATGCAAAAAGACTATTGCAAAGATAATGAGGCCTGACTTAAAGCTATTGCCAAGGTCATTGAGAGGTTAGAACCAAGGGATATACCAATGAAGTAGAATCCATAGGCCTTGCTGACTTTCTGAAAGAGGAGTGAGTGAGAGTTAGGTTAGGATATCCCTCAGTCTTTTATCCCCAGTACCTCAGTGGACTCTGGTGCCACTCATGGGACAGGGATTTCAGGAGCAAAAGCACATTTGAGAGAAACTGAATAGGGTTTTGAATGTGTTGAGTTTAGGTGTCAATAAGATAATCAAGTGGAGTTTGATGTGCAGGTTTGGAGCTCAGACAACAGGGAGAACAGTGGATGTAGATTTGGAGACATCAGCATATGGTGGAAACACGAAGAATGTTGTCAATGGAGGAGTTCATGGCACATTAAGAAAAACTTGTAGGGCAGCTGATAGGAAGCATTATTATGGGTAAGAAGAGAAAGAGGAAATTGAGAGAGGAGAAAGAGAGAGGAGGGGGTAAAGAGAGGGAGAGGGAGAGAAGCAAAACTAGAAGAGAAACAAACCAAGGGAAGAAGGAAAGAAAGAGTAACTAAAAGTGCCAAAAGCCTCAGGATGGTAAAAAGTAGGTTTAAGGCAGATAAATATTCCACCAATTGGAATCCTGACTGATGTGTACCTATATTTTCCCTGTTGTTTTGCAGGTGCATAGGAAATACATCTCTAATATCATCTCCTACAAGGATCCATTCCAGATTTTCCACCTTGGAATTGATCTCTTTTAGTCCCAATACTCTCACAGCACATTATTTAGAACTTTATGTTCCATTCTACTCTTTCTACTTTATAATGTGTATTTCATTCATTTCACTAGATTGTGAATTACAAAATAGCAGAAACCATGTATTATTCATCCTTGCACTGAAGACAGGACCTACATAGCTCTAGGCATAAAATAGATTCCTAATAAATATTTGCAGGATTGCATTATAGTTTTTATGGATATATCCCATTTCCTCTATTTGACTAAATGCTGATGGAATAATTTTTGTTAGTGGAGTGATATTTTTGGCACTTTGCTTCCACAGATCAACTTTCCCATGACTCATTTATTGAAATTATATAACTGGGGTTTTAGGTAGCACTCAGCCAGTGATTCCAAGTTCTTACTTTGCAACATGGCACAACTATCTCAGGTAGTGTCATTAAATTTTCAAAACGATATTAACATGAAATTTGCTCTAAATTTAGAAAACTTGCACGTATTTCCATTTCTCTTTAGAAAGGACGGAGGCGCAGATGTTTGGAAACCTAAAACATTGCACTACAGAATTTCACAGCTCCACACTGTTTGTGTACCAAAGTTTTGGATGTTCTTGTCCACTACAGGAAAGGACAAATTCATAATTTACATACATATCTTGAAATCCTGATCTCATATGTAGGGATTTTGCTTTTTCCTCAGTCTTGTTTACAAAATAAGAATGTGAATGATTCTTGCCTACACTTCAAAATGAACTGATTGTACCTTAGCAGCTACTTTGATGTAAATGGGGGATTTGAAGTCTCTTCAAGCTTTAAGGATAGTAACACAAGCAAACAAACACAACTACAGAAAAGCAGGACCTATGGTTTCTCTTCATTTAGAGAATTTCTGCAAGACCAGTTTTGAAATTTTATTTTATTTATGTTGAGTACATAATTCCTTTAGAACATTTAATATGAGAACAAAGATTTTGACAATGTTTAATTGTTAACATACTTCAATCCTACAGAAGGCAGGGTGCTCTAGATGAAACAGAATGGGTTGACAAGTCTGAATTTAAATCCTGACTCCATGCAACCAACACTCCATTTTAAGTGTACAATAAAATGATTTTCAGTGAATTTACTGAGGTGTGCAGTTAATCACATGAATCAGTTTCCTGGCTCTCTGCTCTCAGAGTCGGAGGCGAAATAGGCAGACCACTGCACGCGAGTGAACTCCACATCTACAGGACCAGCTCTGCGGACCTACAGAGAAACAGCGTGGGACTCAGGACCTCAGTGGAAAACAGAGGTGAATCGGAAAACTTCTCGCAAAGTAGAGAGACTGACGGGTGCCTTAGGAGGGAGCCCGGTTCCCGCTCTGGCCGGCCGGCTGGCATCTGTGCCAGGGCGTTTTGATTCCCCGGGGAGACCACCCTTCCCCCACGGTGCCCCACACCCTCGCAAGCAGGGAAGTGGCTGAAGTCTGCGGGCAACAGTGGTGTAGGCAGACGGGCTGTGCGGAGAAAAAACTGGAGCGGGAAAAACT
>CAUYRT010044132.1:0-61128 GCA_963574885.1 Lepilemur ruficaudatus
AATTATACACTTAAAATGGAGTGTTGGTTGTAAGTAGATACAGTTGGAGCACTATGTATGTACTCTATGGACTACTTTGACAGAGTAGATTTTTAAATGTAACAAGATAAGTCAACTTGAGTGGTAATATATTTTGGGAAATCAAAAAAAAAAAAAAAAAAAAAAGATGTTTATTTGGCTCACAGTTCTGGTGACTGGAAAGTCCAAGACCCGGGAGCCCATCTGTGAGGCTCTCATACTGCTTCAACTCATTGCAGAGGATGGAAGGGGAAACAGATACATGCAAAGAGATTACATAGCAAAGAGAAGATGCAAGAGAGAGTCCAGGAAGCTGAACTCACACTTATAACATTGCACTCTCTGGTAACTAATCACTGGCACAATACATTCATGAAGGATCTGCCCCATGACCCAAACATTGCCCACTAAGCCCCACCTCCCAAACACCACCACAGTGAGAATCAAATTTCAATTTAAGTTTTGGCAGAGACAAATCACATCCAAACCACAGCATACATCCTATCCTGAGGGGCCAGGCTGCCATGCTCGGCTCCTCGGGGCCTGAGTTGATTGGTACCCTACCTCCTGGTAAATCTCTGCCTTGGTCATCCAGAGCAGTCACACTGCCTGGCACCAGAGCTGAAGCAGTATCCCACTTCATAAAGAACAGGTGCTTTGGCTGAGCCAATGCAGCACCCTGCCCTCCAGGACAAACAACTGCAGCACCCTGCTTCCCTGGAACTGAACTGACCCTAAAATCTAAATTGTTGAGGCACCCTGACTCCTCAAGGATTAAAATGGTTGCTGTGCTGTGCCCTACCCCCCAGAGCCCAAGCCACAGCCACACTCTGCTATTCCTGAGTACTTCCTGAGGCTGTACCTGGCCTCACAGAGCCCAAGATACTGCCATATCCCTCCATTGTAGGGTCCAAAGTCACCACTATGTGGTGCCTTGCCCCCTGGGGCATATGTTGCCACTACACCGTACTGGCTCCAGTTTCCAAAAGGCAGCTATGTCCTACAATCCAGGGCCTGAAATTCCAGAGCACACTTTCCTAGAGCTAGGCCAGTACTGTGTCCTGCCCTCAGGATCAAAGTCACGGCTGCAACCCAGCTCTGTAGGCTTAAGCAGCTGGAATGCACCTCAGAGCCAAAGGCCCCAGCTTTGCGGGCTACATGCATCTACCTGTGCCTCAGAGTGAACCTGTGCCCTAAATCCCAGATGCCACAGCAGGTTCACAAGGCCCTATCTAAGCCTAGGACCTGGACTCTACAGTTGGTCTGGGCACTTGTGCCCTGGAACCCAACACCACTGCAGCTGCTTGTGGGTCATACCAGATCCAATGCCAAGAAGGATCACCTCAGCTAAGACTTCCATTGTGGGGAAAACGAGAACAGACCCTAAAAGCCTGTGCCACTGAGGACTCTAACAGCACACACTGCCACAAACTCCTGCAGCCTAACTAAACCTCTGAGGCACCAGCAGTCATTGCTGATGTTGATCACAGCTGAAGAATTTTCACAGAGGCAGATTCTGTACAGATGCAGATCCCATTGCATCCATTTGGAACCTAAGCCATGGCACCCTTCCAAACCTGCACCCAAAGACCTATGTGGATGAAAGTATCTCCCTAGGAAATACACTCTGTAAAGTTTGGAAGAGGTGACTGTTTCACCAGATTTGCAGACATCAATGCAGGTACACAGGAAATATGACATCACCAAAGGATCACAATAATTCTCTAGTAACTGGCTCCAAAGAAACAAGAATTTACAAATTGCCTGAAAAGGAATTAAAAATAAGGATCTTAAGGAAAGTCAGTGAGATACATGAGAATATAAAGAGACAATTCGATGAAATCAGAAAAACAATTAGTGATCTGAAAGAGAAATTCAACAGAAATAGAAATTATAAAAAAGAACCAAACTGAAATCTTGGAGCTGTAAGAATTCAATGAATGAAATAAAGAATACAACAGAGTTTCAACATCAGACTACATCATGAACAAGAAAGAATCTCTGAACTTAACGATAGGTCTTTTGAAATAACCCAATCAGAAGGGGGGGGATAAAAAAGCATGAAAACGCCTACTGAACTTATGAAACACCATTAAGCAAACAAATGTTTGCATTGTGGAAGTGACGGAGAAAGGCACAGAAAGATTATTTAACAAAATAATTGCTGAAAACTTCACAAATCTTGAGAGAGATACGAACATCCATATTCATGAAGCTCAAAGATCCCCAAACAGGTTGAACCCAAAGAGGTTCTCATCGAGGCACATTATAATAAAAATGTCAAAAGTCAAAGAGAAAGAGAGAATTTTAAAAGTAGCAAGGGAAAAGTAACAAGTCACATACAAGTCCCTATTGGACTATCAGTGAATGTCTAAACAGAAACCTTGCAGGCCAGGGGAGAATGGGATAATATACTCAAAGTACTGAAAGGAAAAAACCCCAAAAACTTGCCAGCCAAGAATATTATACCCAGCAAAGCTGGCCTTCAGTAATGAATGAAAAATAACCTTCTAGAAAAACAAAAGCTGAGGGAATTTATCAACACTAGACCTGCCTTACAAGAAATGATTAAGAGAGTTCTTCAATGGAAATCAAAGGATGATAATTACTATCATAAAACCACATCAAAGCATAAAACATACTAGTAGAGGTAAATTTATAGTCAAATTCAGAATACTCCATTACTGTAACGGTGGTGTGTAAATGTTTCAAATTTCTCGTATGAAGATTAAAAGTCAAAATGGTCAAACATAACTACAGCTACAACAAATTGTTAAGGAATATATAATATAAAAAATTGTAAATTGTGGCAATAAAAATATAAATTTTGAGGGGAGGGTAAAAGTCTAGAGCATTTGTATGTGACCAGAATTAAACTGTTATTAGTTTAAAGTTGTCTATTATAACCATAGGATGTTTTATGTAAGCCCTCAGAGTAACCTCAAAGCAAAAAACTACAGTAGATACATAAACAAGAGACAAGAATCAAAGCTTAGCACTACAGAAAATCATCAAATCCCAAAAGTATACAATAAGAAAGGATGGAAAGAACAAAGAATCTACAAAACCGCCAGAAAACAATTAACAAAATGGTAGAAGTACCTCTTTACCTATCCATAATAACCTTGAATGTAGATAGATTAAACTCTCCAATCAAAAGACAGAGTGGCTGAGTGAGTTTTTTAAAAAGTCAACTATATGCTGCCAATAAGAGACCCATTTTAGCTTTAGAAACATATATAAGCTAAAAGTGAAGTGATGAAAAAAGATATTCCATGCAAATAGTAATCAAAAGAGAGCAGGGGTAGCTATACTTAGAGAAAACAGCCTTCAAGTCAAAAACCGTTACAAAAGACAAAAGAAGTCATTATTTAATGATAAAGGTTCAATTCATCAGGAAGACATAACAATTGTAAATATATATGCACCCAACATCAAAGCACCTAAATGTATATAGCAAATATTAGTGGACATGAAGGAAGAAATATATAGCAATACAATAAATAGTAGGGGACTCCAATATCCCACTTTCAATGATCTACCAGATAGAAAATTAATAAGGAAATACTACATTTGATCTGCACTTCAAACCAAATGTTCCTACAGACTTATATAAAACTTTCCATTCAACAGCAGCAGAATGTACATTATTCTCTAACACACATGGAACATTCCCCAGGATAGACCATATGTTAGGTCATAAAACAAGTCTAAACAAATGCAAGGAGACTGAAATCACATCTAGTATTGTTTCCAACCACAACAGTATAAAACAAGAAATCAGTAACAGGAGGAATCTTGAAAAATTTACAAATATGTAGAAATTAACCAACATGCTCCTGAACAGCCAGTGGATCATAGAACAAATCAAAAGAGAAATTAAAAATATCTTGAGGCAAACAACAATGGAAACATACATATCAAAACTTATAAGATGCAATAAAAACAGTTCCAAGAGGAAAGCTTATAGCAAGAAATGCCTACATTAAAAAAAGAAAGATCCCAAATAAAGAGCCTAATATTACATCTCAATAAGCTAGAAAAAGAACAAAATAGATCCAACATTAGCAGAAGGAAGAAAAGAATAAAGATCAGAGCAAAAATAAATCAAATAGACAATAGAAAAACCATGGGGGGAGGAGAAATCAATAAAACCAAGAGTTGAGTCTTTAAAAAATAAATAAGAATTGGCAAACATCTAGCTATATAGACAAAGAAAAAAAGAAAGACTCAAATAAAATCTGAAATGAAAGTGGTGACATTACAACAGATGCCTAAGAAATAAAAAGGATCATAAGGGACTATTATGAACAATTATATGCCAACAAACTGGATAACCTAGAAGAAATGGATAAATTCCTAGAAAAATAACATCTACCAGATTTAATCAGGAAGAAACAGAAACAGAAAGCTTGAACAGAACAATAACAAAAAAGACCTTCTAACAAAGAGAAGCTCAGGACCAAGTGGTTTCATGACCGAATTCTACCAAACATTCCAAGAAGAATTATTACCAATACTTCTTAAAACTTTCCAAAAACAGAGCTAGAGGAAATACTTGTGAACACATTTTACTAGGCCAGCATCACCTTAATACCCAAACTAGAAAAAGAAACCACAATAAAGTATAGGCCAATATCTCTGATAAATCAAACACTGATACAAAAATCCTCAATAAAATATTAGCAAATGGGATTCAACAACACATCAAAAATCAAGTGGGATTTATCCCTGGCACGCAAGATTGGTTAAACACAAGTAAAGTAATCAATGTGATACATCACATTAACAGAATGAAAGATAAAAACCACATGATCATCTCAACTGATGCAGAAAAATCATTTGACAAAGTTCTGTATCCTTTCTTGATAAAACCTCTTAACAGTACAGGTATAGAAGGAAAGTTCCTCAACACAATAAAAGCTATTTATAAAAAATGCACAGCTAACATAATAATCAATGGGGAACAACTGAAAGCTTTTCTACTAAGATTGAGTGCAAGACAGGGGTACCTGCTCTCATCATTTTTATTCAACACAGTACTAGAAGTACTAGCAAAAGCAATCAGACAAGAAAAAAACAACAAAAACCAAAAAGCATCCAAATCAGAAAAAAAGTAAAATTATCTCTATTTGCAGATGACATAATCCTCTACATAAGAAAATCCAAAGATTCCACAAAGAACCCTCTCAGAACTAATAAATGAATTCAGTAAAGTTGAAGATAAAAAAATTAATACAAAACCAACATAAAAATCAGTAGCATTTCTTTGTACAAATAATATCAGACTTAGCTGAAAAAGAAATCAAGAAAACAATCCCATTTACAACAGCATCAAAAAAATTTAAATATTTAATAAATTTAGCAAAAGAGGTGAAAGATATGAACACCGAAAACTATAAAACATTGATGAAAGAAATTTAAAAATACACAAATAAAGATATCCTATATTTATAGATTGGAAGAATTAATATTGTTAAAATGTCCATACTACCCAAAGCAAATAGCCAGATTTAATGCAATCCCTATCAAAAGTCCAATGGTATTCTTCACGGAAATAGAAAAAACAATCCTAAAATTCATATAGAACAACAACCAACCCCAACCAACCAATGCAATACTGAGAAAAACAAAGTTGGAGGTATCACACTTCCTGATTTAAAATTATATTGCAAAGCTACAATAATCAAAACACTATGGTATTGGCATAAAAACAGAAACACAGACCAATGGAACAGAACAAAGAGTATATAAATAAATCCAAATATACTTCATATCAACTAATTCTTGACAAGGGCAACCAAGAGGACACAATGGGGAAGGAATCTCTTTAATAAATGGTGCTGGGGGAACTAGATTTCCACATGTCAATGGATGAAAATGGACCTTTATCTTACACCATATATGAAAATCAACTCAAAATGGATGCAAGACCTAAATAAGACCTGAAACCATAAAACTCCTGTAAGAGAACATAGAGGAAAATCCCCTTGACCTTGGCAATGATTTTTAGATATCATACCAAAAGCCAGGCTACAAACTGAAAAATAAATAAGTAGACTATATGAAACTAAAAGGCTTCCACACAGCAAAATAAACAAATCACCAATGCAAAATGAAAAGGCAACCTATAGACTGGGAAAACATGTGCCAACTACATATCTGATAAAGGGTTAATATCCAAAATCTATAAAGAACTCTTACAAACTATTTTAATAGCAGAAAAACAAATAACCCAATTAAAAAATGGGCAAAGGACCTGAACAGACATTTCTCCGAAGAAGAAATAAAAATCACCAACAGAAAATGGGGAGATAAGGTAAAAAAATATAAAGAAGTAGATATGTAGGATGAACAAGTCTAGAAATCTAATGTACAACAAGAGAACTATAGTTAATAAAAATGTATTCTATTGGGGATTTTTGTTAAATATGTAGATTTTAGCTGCTCCTGTCACACACAGAAAAATAACTATGGGAGACAGCAGATACGTTAAGTTGCTTCACTATAGTAACCATTTTACTATCTATGTTTTCTATATCATGTTGTAAATCTCAAATATACACAAAAAATTTTTAAAAAGTTTAAATCTCCTTTCCAATCCAGAAAAAACAAAACACTATTATCATTTTCTCATGTTCCTTTTCTAAAATATTCTATGAATGTACAATTGTTCAAATTTAATGTTAGTCTTTATACTTTAAAATTCAAAGCACATAAGATATTACATATAAAAACATCTGTAAGAGCAGATGCTTCCATCTGCATTAACACACACACAACCTGTACCTTATACAGAGAATCCTTGTTGGGCTTTAGTCTGATGCCGTGGGCAAGCCTGAGTTGACCTGTCGTTCGCATCCCTGACCAGGTGTCTTTCTCACCCACTGGTTTCAACAAAGATGTGACTGGGTTATAGAATGCTGGAATGGAGACAGGATACCACGTTCGCATAAAGACTATATCTGGAAAGAGAGGAAATTTACTTTAACATTTCAAAAGAAGATTCATATCCATTTTGCCAAGGAAAAAAACTCAAAATTTCACCACAAACTTCCCTACCTGGTTGCACAGTACTTGAAGAGGGACTTCACTAAGTAAATTACTCATGTAGCACAACACTTTTATCGAGGGTGACCAAGGGGCTGCAGACACAACGTTAATGGTCACACAGCATAAGGTGCTACAACCGGGGAGAGATGGAGCTGACTCTGACTTTCTACAGACTTGAACTCCAACCTCTACTCAACTCTGGCTAGAAAACAATAATGAACAGTAACACACTGTCTTGAACATGCCACAAAGGATATTTACCACTCATCAGCAACTTATCCTCAAAGGTGGCCCGGAAAGCTCCTTCTGGAGCCCGGAGTGCTTTCTTGATCTGTCCCCTTATTCCACTGACAGTTCGAATCAAAGCACCTTCAAATTTGGCCACTTCCAAGGTAGAATTAAACATTCCCTACAGGCATATAAAAATAAAAACACAAACACATAGAATCACATAATTTACCTCTATGTTCATAAATATATCCTTGGTTAAAAAACAAGAACAACTAATTTAGGGATGATATAATAATCAAAACGTATTTTGTCCCCTAAAAGTGAAATTACTACCTCAGAAAGAATACAACTCTATTTTATTCTCCCCAAAATAACATTAACCAAGACTCTACTGTGGGCTCATCAGCATACTCATCACTGGTATCTCTGTGGAAGAGAAAGTCAAAGAGTTATTTATTAGACTGAACTGGCTTAGGTAGCCTTTGCTGGCATCTCACAGGTTGGACTGTAGCTCAAATCCAATTACTTAGGTGCAAGCACTTACAAACTAAAAAGAGCTAGATGCTGGTGGTATTATTACGTTATAATGAAAGAACCTTTTAAGATCTTAACTCTATTTTTAATGGAAACATCCCCCCTAATGAAATTTTCAATAAAAGCTGCTCAAACTAATCTCCAAAAATACTGCAGAACAGTGTGTCCATTTCTCTGTACTCTTGCCAAGTTTTCTATAAATTGCTTTGTCTATTTTCCTACTGAACGGTTAAACAGATGATTTTTTTCCCTTTCTGAACACAAACCAAAAAGGTAGGAAATAATATCCAGTGGATAAAAGTATATATTTTCAATATCAGTTCTGTGACAGCTTCACATGGGAGCAATAAGTAACAGCCTCAATTATTAAATATGTTTTACTTCACCTTAAGATTTTTCAGCATATTTAAGTAACACAGAGACCAACGTAAAAGAGTAAATGAAAAAATATTAAACATCCAGTTATAAAAGATTTCAAATACTTTTCTAAAAACACTAGACCCATAATTTAGAGTATTTCATTCCTCCTTTAACAATATATGATGCATTTATAAATATGTGAATATGCAGATATACAGACCTTAATAAACGAGGTGTTCTTGAAAATTTTATATGGAAAACCAGTTAGCTTTAATTTCTTCACAATTTTTATGGACTTATCCAGATCAAGGACAACTCCTGTGGCAGCTATACGGAAATCAGGCTAAAAGGAATACCAAAATTTGAATATAGGAATATCAGCAAGACAAAAACTACAATTCTCTGTGATGCAATAAATTACCAAAGTGTACTTCACTTACCACAATCAGCTAAGAAAGAACAAGAGAGAACATCCGAACACGAAACACAATATTTTAACAGAAGCAATCTAAAATTTTAATACTGGTAAGCCAAACTAATGATGATGACTTGAGTACTTTCCTGAGAGTCCTTTCATAAGAACGTAATTTCACAATCTATTTGGAATGAAATGGAAAATAAAAATACAGTTGCAATGTTTAAGAAGTTAAATTTTGGCCCTCTAGGGCAGATTCTATCCGCTCATTATTTTGTTTTCTTCTCTGTTAAATGGGGCCCAGAAAACTTGCTCTGATGGGTCAAATGAAGACAAGTGAACATACTTTGCGAAGCCAGCATGACTAGGAGGGTAGACTCATGTCTAGCTGGTCTAGGACGTATCATCAGTACCCAGTATAGTGCTTATTAGCACATGATGAACACTGCATAAGTACTTTCTTAGCTAAATACATCCAAAAATGCACAATAAATTATCTTCTACTTTGCCATATCTACTCCCATATCCTACTTAAAAGGATATAGGAAGAGCAAAAGCATAAAGAAATTTACTTTCTATTACACATTAAAAATGAGTAATTTTCAACTTAAAGTTTCATGTACATAATAATCCATATTCAAGATGTATTTCTGAAAAACAATCTATAAAATAAATCATCCAAGGCAGTTACCATCATGCCACTGACAGACTGTATTGCCAAGAACCCAGTTCCCTGTGGAGTGACAGGACCTTAAAGAAAACAGGAAAAAAGGAAATACAGTAAACCACAAATTCTGGATTCTGTCTTACATATATTTACTCCAACACCCCCCAACCCCCAAAAGACAGAAAAATCTTATGAATTGGGATTTCATGAAAGGAAAAGAGCAAAGCTATAGTGATACAGCCTAAAGGTTTAAATTAACCTATAACCAAGTTATTCTAATCACATTTTACCCCAAAAGGTTGCTCCACAATGCATGTGCTGTGGGGTATATTTTAGAAGCCTTTGTCTTCCATTGTGGTCTTCAATATAATAAAGTGGGATGGTCTGAAACCTCCTCCATCCTACAGAAAAAATTATTGGATCTCGGGACTTGAGAATTTTCTTATACCAGCGATGTTTCTTCAGACGCATCTGAGGGAAGAAGAGAGTTCAGTAAGGTGCCCGGTGGAGGGCACACCCAAAGACCCTTAGTTGCCAAACACACAGCACAGGGCACCTACCTGCACATATCCGACACTGCCCTCACTGTTGCTCAGACCACCCAGAATAATTGGGTAATGGGGGTCAAAGTTTAGCACAAATTCGCAGGGAACATTCTCAATCTCAATTCGGACATACATCCCAGGTCGAAAACCCTCATATTGAACTCTGGCTTCATCATCTTGATCTTCAAATTCTACCCGATTAAGCTGTATGTAAGAGGGGGGCGGGGAAACTCATAATGCTGTTATTTTTAATAAACATAAGATTAATATTAAAAAATAAGTACTTCCTAAGTAAGCCATGGACAGAATTATTTAGCCTTAACCTATTAAGAATAATATAAATTATTTTTATATTTTATGCAAATTTTATCCCTACCGTTTGTTCAGAGCATGTCCCAACTGTTTTCTTCTCAGTTGCTCCAATATATAGCAAAGGTAAACAGCTCTGAGAGGAGCCCTAAATGTCCACACTCAAAGCTTCCCCAGTCCATGCCTTCTTTTCTTACTCTCCAAACAATTAATATTTCATACTTTTTCCCCGTCTTTAAACACCCAACACCTCCTCCTCCCTCATCCTCACTCTCAGCTGATGCCTGTTTCCTAACTCACTTGAAAACCTAAAGAATTTCCACTGTGAATCCTGTACCAGAGTTACACCTGTATCCAGACTCTGCACTGCCAAATAGGGTAGCTACGTGTGGCTACCTAAATTAAAATTAAATATTTAAAATTCAGCTCCTCAGTCACACTTGCCACACTGTAAGTGGTCAACATCAACGTGTGGCCAGTGGCTGCGATATTGGGCAGCACAGATATGCATGTCCATGAAGGCAGAAAGTTCTACCTGGCAGCTCTGGCTTTGATTATTTATCCATGCCACTACTTAATGCCAAACTAAAGCTGCACACTACAAACCAACCATTTTTGTTGGACTTTATTCCAACAGACCTCCCCTGTTATTTCTCTCATCTTAAAAACTTTTGACTCCACTTCCTCTATCAACTACTGCTTCCCTCTGCAGCAAACCCCACAAAAGTTCTCTACAGTAGCAGTCTCCAATTCCTTTTCTCCCAATTCTCTTAAATCCACGAGAATTGGACTTTCACTCATCACTCTATGAAAATGCTTGCCAAGGTACTAAGGGCCTCCACATTCCTACTCCAGTGGTTAGTTCTGTCTCCATCGTGGTCAACATAACAGAACTGAACAACGTTTCACCTCCTTCTACAGCTGGCTTCCAGAATGCTAGCATTCTCTGGAGGTTTCTTCCCCGTCTTGGGCGCTGCTTGGGCCCCACTGCTGCTCCCTCCTCTCACTCACATCAGTCCTGCTCCGTCTGCCCCATCTCTGCACTCACTCCCCAGGCCACCTCGTGGCTTTTAAGTAGTCATCTATATGCTGAGGACGGTACATTTGAGTCCCTGGCCAGACCTCTCTCTCCAGACTTGACACTCCACTTGTCTGAACATACTTCAAACTTACCCGACCCCACAAATCATCTTCCAGACAAGGCTGCACCAACTAGAGGCTTTCCTGCCTAACTAATGACAACCCATCCTTCCAGTAACTTCTACTTGTCACCCTCATTTCCTCTCACACACCTCACATTCGCTCCACTAGGAAATCCTATTGATTTAGCTTTCAAATAAAGTATACCCAGATGTGACTCTTTGCCTCACCGCTACTGCCACCTCCCTGGTTTGTGCCACGTGCCTAAACTTTCACCAGAGCGATCCTTTCAAAGGGAAGCCAATCATGAATATCTGGCCTCTGCTCAAAACTGTCCAAGGGCCCCCTTCACTGAGTGAAAATTCAAAGTCTTTTACAATGGCCCACAAGGCTCTAGGTAACCTTAAATTGTAAATGGGCTGAAGCAAAGACTTCAGAACTAGTTTAACATTTCTTATTCAAGTCTGTCAAAGATCAACACAGATTTGTAATCACTAAGTTAATGACCAACCAGGAGATACTTCTTTGACTAGATGGAGGCCCAGGTTGAGCAAAGCCTTTCAACCACATTTTCACAAATCATATATTTAATTTGTATGGTCCAGCTTACAGAGATGCTTGGTGGCCCCACTAACAAAGCACAACTCAGATACTCACTATCAACTATAAACACATCTTTGTGTCTCCTTTAGAGTGAGATCATCACCTCAAACAGCCTTCTCAGCACCCCTAGGCAGGAAGGCCACACTATCTCCCTTTATCTCTACATCTGACCTTACACTCAATATGCCCTTCTGAACTCTGACCAGGAAGGGTTTTCAGAAAACATG
Organism: Lepilemur ruficaudatus; assembly: GCA_963574885.1. Taxonomy (NCBI): domain Eukaryota; kingdom Metazoa; phylum Chordata; class Mammalia; order Primates; family Lepilemuridae; genus Lepilemur; species Lepilemur ruficaudatus. Next base: position 12,103 of record CAUYRT010044132.1, read on the forward strand.
CCCTGGATAGCACTGGTATGTGCATAAGGCACACAGGCCACACATCAGGGAGCAGCAGCTGGAATGTGAAGCCAACACTTACACTGAAGTGAAAAACAGACCGTCTCAGATCACTACACTGTGAGATCCTCAAAAGTGACCACCATGTCTCAGTCATTTCTGCTTCATCTGCACCTAATGCTCGGTATAAAAAAATAGGTAACGATATTTTTCAGTGAACTTCTGATTGAAGGAGCAATTAGATCACCATATGAATAAACACACTCACATGCATCTCGACCCGGGAGTTAGGATGAAAGGCACAGAAGTAGGTCAGAAGCAGAGACCCAAACAAAGTTAGGTCTGTCACAGCCTTGACAGGAGACTAAGAGGAACTGAGTTTTCTTACCTGTGCTTGTTTCTGCATTTCTCCTTTAAGATCATCAAAATATGTGCTTTCTCCTTCATCATATTCTGCATCAAACATCTCCTTCAGTTTTCTCTTCTTATCTAAATGCTTTTTCTTGGCACTTTGCTCTGCGTCACGGTCAATTTCTTCCTTAACTTCTTTCTCTACATCTTCAATCTTAAATTTCCAAAAAGGAAAATTTTGTAAAGTCTATGGAGATCTTTTCTTTAATCATTAAAGCAGATTTTAAAAGTTCTATTTGAGCTGCAATAATCTTAGTTAGGATCATACTGAATAAAACAAAACACAGCCTTTCTATCTAAATAAAATGGTATTGCTACAAGAGACAGACACCTGCATTACGATGAACTGTCATTCCTCAATCTGGCTGGGAATGCCAACAAGAATACAAACAATACTAAGTGTCCTCAACGCAGATGCTCCCAGACACTGTTCTAAATAAGTACTAGGGAGAACAGGAAATTTGCTTTTTTAAATGACAGTTAAATATACGAAGAGGAAGATGATGGCAAAAGGAATAGTGGAGAGGAAGACCCAGGGGCTAAAACTTCCATGAATAAAAAATCATAAGAAATTTGGTAAATGAGTATGGCAAGAAGGGGTAGTAGGTGTCATCAAAAGACCAAGAATAACAAATAAACAAATAACCTTTTATCTGTCCCCACATCTCTACACTTTAAGGAAGGAATCTATCTGGTCTATAATCTTCACAGATAACAGGTAAGATGTACATTTCTCAATATAGGCCTCTTGAGCTGACAGCCAGCCATGGCAAAGTCATACCTTGGTATCTGGGCCTGATTTTCCCTTGTGCACATCTCCCGTCTCCAGGTCTTCAAAATCGCCGTAGAGCTCCTCTGAGAAAAGAACATTCAAAGGTTCCTCTCTGAATGGGGCCTGCGTGAGCCACCAGGACCACCTGCCTAGGCAGACTGTGTGCACTGCATTCCAAACCTCAGTCTTGTTCCCGTTATCATACATACCAAGAGGGTTCTGCACTTACAAAGGCTTTTTAAAAAAATTGTTAGTATTTCATCATCTGTTTAGGTAAAGTAAATGGATCCAATCCACACTTCCATACTTTACATTGAAATCCCACTTAGCCAAGAGCTATTAACGGACACTCTAGATGAGAGCAACACAGAGGTGGCAGGCACGGGCTGGCAGGTGAGTCCCCAAAACCAACAGTTCAAAGAGTGAATAGAAAAGCCCTGGCTTGGCCAGGTGTGGTGGTTCACACCTGTAATCCTTGCACTCTGGGAGGCTGAGGTGGGAGGATGGCTTGAAGTCAGGAGTTAGAGACCAGCCTGAGCAAAAGCAAGACCAGGTATGTACTAAAAATAGAAAAATTAGCTGGGCATGGTGGCATGCGCCTATAGTCCCAGCTACTCGGGAGGCTGAGGTGGGAGGATTACTTGAGCCCAGGAGTTAGAGACTGCAATGAGCAATGATCACTCCACTGCATTCTAACTGGGTGACAGAGCGAGACTCTCTCTCCCTCTCTCTCTCAAAAAAAAAAAAAAAAAAAAAAAAGAAAAAAAAGCCCTGGCATATAGGAAAAGGAGTCTTGAAGTGAGTTCAACACAACACAACCATGTAACACACCTAGGGAAAATCTTAGCTTCTATAAAGTATAGAAATAAAAATAAAAGTAAAGCCCAAAACAGCACCAGGCCCACATGAAGTGCTTGTTCACTCATTCATCCCTTCATTCATTTCTGGAGCTCAGTTATAGGTCCTACTCTTAAATAGACAAGTTGAAACTCCTTTAGGAAGGCAACATTTAAAAAGGTATTAAAACATTTTCACGTAAGATAGAACCAAAGAACTGGGCAGAAGATATAATAGAAGGGAAGCTTCTATTTGTATAATAATAAAAATTTAAATTCCTGTGAACACATTTGGGGCAAATAACAAAAAAAAAAAAATTAAAAAAGATATAATAGGAATAAATCTAGTGAGACATGTGCTGGAACTTCATTTAAAAGATAAAATTAAAACATTTTAATATGTTACCAAAGCGAACAAGGAATAGCATCATAAGCTAATGCTTCCAGGTGCTCTCCATACCAGGCATCATTTTCAGTACTTTACTTGCCTTAACTGCACTCTGCAGTACAACCCAAGGAAGTAGGTTCTGTAAATATTGTCTGCTGAACAAATAATGACTTACTCTAGTTTGTAAAGAAAGACTCAGCATCACAAATATGCCAGTTCTCTTCAACAGAGTTCCAATACAAAACCACCAATAAGGATTTCTGGCTAAAAAAGAAACACAGTATTCTCTTCTATAACCCAAACTCCTGAAATATTGCTGACAAGAGACAGAGACAAAGAACTCTGAAAGGTGGTAAGAAAAAGATGGACTGGTGAGGGACCCTGGGACACAGGAATGACACAGTAGAGCAGGATGTCTCATTAGACCCCACCCAACAGAAAGGTGACCCAGGTCCAGTGTTTCCCAACCCCCAATCTAGCAGCAGAAGGCAACCAGGCAAGGTCATTCTTCCCCCAGATTGAAGGAGGTAAACCTGCAGCAGCTCTGGCAAGGGGGACAGGGAGGTTCACTGACAACAATGGCCCAGAGGGCTCTCTTTCCCTGAGGGCCTGGGCCAACTGCCCCTTTTTTATCAAAACATCAGGGTGGCTGAAGGTTACTGGCAAAGGCAATTCTGCCTGGTCTGATGCCCTCCTCCCGCACCCAAAAATTACGTGGAGTTAGGCAAGCCCAGCAAAGGGGAATATCCCCTTTGTCGGCTATATCCCCCGACAATAAGCAACCCCCCCCCAGACCAAAACAGCCTCCCAACCCAGTCACAGCAGGTGGCCCAGCCCAGGGCAGCTCACCTATTCCCTCAAGTGGGCATCAGGAGAGACCAGGCGGAGTCCCAGTGGCACCAGATAAACCAAGCAGACCAAAATAACACCATGATGGCTCTAAAACTAAATTGTCATTGGAACCACAGCCCACAAAGTAGACCAGTACTACTAAACCTAAACAGAGGTAGCTTGTAAAAATAAAAACATTACACGGGGCCCAGTTTCCTAACATAATAATCACATATGTGGGATACAAGAGTATATAACCTGTCATTACATGAACCAAGAATATTATAATTTTAATGTGAAAAGACACTGAAATGGATCAGATGTTGAAACTATCTGACTTGTATTTTAAAGCAGCCATTATTAAAATGCTTCAACAAATTACTAAAACCATTACTAAAAGCGACTACAAATCCTACGGCAACAAACAAAAAAATTGAAAACCTCAGCAAAGAAACTGAACAAGAATCAAATGGAAATTAGAAAATTGAAAATACAGTAACAGAAATTAAAAATTCTTTGGATGGGCTCAACAGTAAAAGTGGAGATGACAGAGGAGATAAATGGAGAAACTGAGGCCCAATCGACAGAATTTACCCTAACTAAACAACAGACAGAAAATAGTTGGAAACAAATGAACAGAGCCTCACAGGCATACGGGACAATAACAAAAGGCCCAACATTTATGCTGAGTCCCAAAGGAAACAAAGGCTGAAAGAGTACACAAAGAAATAATGACTGAAGCTTCCCAAATTTAGTAAATACAGAATGTTACAGATTTGAGAAGCCGAGCAAACCTCAAAGTGAACCCAAAGAAATCCCCATTAATTCAAGTTCTGAACACTAAAAACAAAGGCAAAATCTTGAAAGCAGCCAGAATGAAAGGTAGAATACCTGTAGGGGCACACACATTCAAATGACAGCATGTTTCTCCTCTGAAATCACGGAACCCAGAAAGAGGTAACCCAACATTTTCCAAGTGCTTAAGGAAAGAACAGTCAGCTGTGAATTCTACACCTAGCAAAACTATCCGTTGGAAATGAAGAAAGAAATATATTCCTAGAAAAGTGAAAAAAACTATAGGAATTTGTCACTAGCAGACCTATCCTTGAAAAATGGTTACGTAAGTTATTAAGCAGAAAGGAAATTATAAAAGGATAAATATGGGACTGTGTGGAGGGGGGAGAAACAGCAGAAAGACCAGAAATATGGATACAATATGGATATATACAATTGACCATTCTTCGTGAGTTTTTAAAATTACATTTGATGACTAAAATACTATATACCAGCAACAAATACTCAAGCCAATGATATTTAAAAGTGGGGAAGGTAAAGGGACTAAATGGAAGCCAGGTTTCCACATTTCAAACTGGTAAAATGTTGGTACTAGTAGACTACTATATTACAACATGCACATTTTAACACCCAAAGCAACCACTACAAACTACACCAAGAGACACACTCAAAAACACTATAAATAAATCAAGGTGGAAGGAAAGGGAACCAGAGGAAACAAAACAAATCATAAAATATCAGACTTAAGCAATTATGTATCAATAAGCACCTTAAATGTAAATGGTATAAATACACCAAAAGACAGATTGATGGAGAGGATATAAACACACAACCCAACTAGACACTGTTTACAAGAAAGTCACTTCAAACATAACAACCTAACTAGACTGAAAGGATGGAGGAAGATACACCATGCAAACGATTTTTTTAAAGAGGCAGAAGTGGCTATATTAATATCTCATGAAGTAGACTTGAGAGGAAAATTACTAAAGCGAGAGAGGGTCTTTGCTCAATTTTAAGATCTAAAATTACGTGTGCTGGCTTGATATCTTTGAGCCTCACAGGGCACCAAGGCTTAGCTTTAAGTTTCCCTGCTCCTGTCAGATAGGTCCTGCACCCCCCAGCAGGAAAGCCTCCCCACCCAGCTAGTTCTTTTCTTCACCTGTCTGCCAGCTTGCTATTCAAACAAGCCAATCACATCTTCCCAAGGGAACCAATGGTCATCCCATGTTCTTGTTGATACAAAGCTCACCTCCCACAGCCCCTAGCTGTTCACTCTGCTCTTGAGTACAATGCCCTTGTGGCTCTTCTTGGTGTGCAGTGTCACCCTCCCCTGAGCTGTGAGTATATGTGACTAAAAAACTGCTGTCAATTTCATTTGTCCGGGTTGAGTGTCATGTGTTTGGCCATCTTGTATTATTTAGGGCGAAGAGCCCTCCCTCAAGAGCAAAAGGGGTGAAAAGGAAGTGACTAAAACAACTACATAATGGCAAAAGGATCAATCCCCAAGAAGACATAACAATCCCAAATGTTGTGTGCACCAACAGAGCCTCAAATAAATGAAGCACCAATTGATAGAACTGAAAGAAAATGTAGATAAAATCTACAATTATACTTTGCAACTTCAATATCCTCCTCTTAGCGACTGTTAAAACTAGGCAAAAAATGAGCAGAATCTGACATCTGTAGAACACTCCATCCACCAGCAGTAGAATACATCAATTTTTAAGGTACCAACAGAACATCTACCAAGACAGAGCACATTCTGAACAACAAAACAAATCTCAACAAATTTAAAAGAACTCAAATCCTAAGAGTATATTTTCCGAATATACTGTAATCAAACTAGAAATCAATAATAGGAACATAAGAAGAAAATATTTAAATATTTGGTAATTAACAACATACTTCTAAATAAGGCGTGGGCCAAAAAGAAGTCCCAAAGGAAGTATAAAAATGCACAGAACTGAATGAGAATGAAAATGAAAATACTACATATGAAAATTTGTGCTAAGCAGTACTGAGAGGGAAATTTATAGCATTAAATGCTTACACAAGAAATGAAAAAAGGTCTCAAACCAATAACCTAAGAAAATTGAAAAAGAGCAAAATAAACCTAAAACAAGCAGAAGAAAAGAAATAATAAAGAGCAAAAATCAATAAAATTGAAAATAGGAAAGCAACAGAAAACCAATGAAATAAAATGCTGATTATTTGAATAAAATCAACAAATCTTCCAACGACAAAAACAAAGAAGAGATAAGTCAACAATATCAAGAATGAAACAGGGTACTATCTAAAAGGATCCTACAGCCATCAAAAGAGTGAACATCACTATTCTTTTCAGAATACCCAAGCTGGCCTCTTAGAGAAGACATTCAGTGGAACTTCCACTTCCCCAACAGGCCTTGAAAATCATAAACTACCAAAATTCAGGCAAGATGAAATGGATAACCTAAATCATCCTACAATCATCAAAGAAATATTAATAAAATTTGTAATTAAAAGATTCTGAACAAGAAATCTCCAAGTCCAGATGGCTGCACTCGAGAATTATACCAAATATTTAAAGAATTCATCCCAATTCTAGATGAACTTCTCCAGAAAACAGCAGAATAGGGAACACTTTCCACCTCATTTTATGGGGCTATTATTACCCTGATACCAAAATCAGATGAAGACAGTACCCTTCAGAAAGGGAAACAAAACAAAAAAACCACTATAGACCAGTATCTTTCATGAACTTAGATACAAAGAGTCCTCAACAAAATACTATCAAATGGAATCTAACAATAAAAAGATTTGTATACAAATTTCCATATGTTTATTTTCATTTTCATTCATGACCAATGTGAGATTTATTCCAGATATGCAAGGCTGGCTCAACATTCAAAAAGTAAGCAATGTAATCCACGATATCAAAAGGGTAAAGAACAAAATTCATATGATCATTATCAATTGACACTAAAAAGCATCTGACAAAATTCAACAGCCAGTCATGAAAAAAAAAAAAAAAAAACAGTGCAAATATCAAGAACAAGGTGGCAGGTCACTCTCATTCAACATAGCACTGAAAGTCCTAGTCATTGCAATAAGACAGAGGGATGGAAGGAAGGAAGGGAGGAAGAACAGGCCCCACAGGTTGAAAAGGAATAATGCTGTCCTTATTTGCAGGTAACCCGAATGTCTATGTAGAAAATCCCAAGCAATCCACAAAACCCCCCAAACCTCCTAGAACTATTAAGTGAGTTCAGCAGGATAAAAGATAAACACATGAAAACCAATCAAAATGAAACACTTAAGTGTAAACTTATTAAATATATTCACAACCAGTATGCTGAAAATCACAAAATACTGATGAAAGAAATAAAAAACTTAAATAAATCGAGAAATATCTGTGTTCATGGATTTGAATACTTAAAATAGAAAAGATCCTCCCCAAACTAGTCTATAGGTTTAATGCAATTCCTATCAAAATCCCAGCTGAATTTTTGTAGACACAGACAAGTTTATTCTAAAATTTATATGGAAAGTCACAGGCCCTGGGATAGCTAAACCATCTTGAAAAAGAATAAAGTGAAAGGAATCACTGATATTTGCTACAAAACTGCAGTAACCAAGACCATGAATGTGATACTAGCCAAGCAATTATCAAATGATATCAGTGGAACAGAAGAGAAAACCCAGAAATAGACCCACACAAAGATGTTTAACTTATTTTTGACAAAGGTACAAAAGCAATTCAATGGAACAAAGAGTGATGGAAAAATCATATACCCACAGGCAAGAATATAAACTTTGACCTAAGCCTAACACCTTATTTAAAAAAAAATCAAAATAGATCATGGACATAAACAGAAACAAAAAACTAAACAACTTTTAGAAAACAATGCAGGAGAAAATCTTCAGCATCAAAGAATAAGAAACAGTTCCTAGACTTGACACCAATTGTATAATCCCTTAAAAAAAACCTGATAAATTAGATATCATCAAAATTAAAAACTTTTGCTCTGTAGAAGGTTCTGTTAAAAAAAATGACATGAAAAACTAGGAGAAAATATCTGCAAACCATATCTGATAATGGAGTTAAATATATAAAACACTTCCAATACTCAAAAGTAAAAAAAAAAAAAAAAAAACAACAATTAAAAAGGGCAAAAGACAATCACAGACATTTGACATCTGTATAGAAGACATAAAAGATGGTAAATAAGCATCTGAAAAAAAATGCTCAATGTCATTAACCATCAGGGAAATGTAAATTAAAATCAATGAAGTATCACTACACACAAATTAGAATAGCTACAATTAACTATAGTGAGAATACCACACGTTGGCAAGGATGCAAAGAAATTAGCTCACTCATATATTGCTGGTACAAATATAAAATGGACCAATGATTCTGGAAGTTTCCCATAAAACAAGATATGCAATGACCATATTACCCAGCAACTGCATTCTTGAGAATTTATCCCAGAAAAATGGGAAGTACATATTTACACAAAAACCTATACATAAATGTTCATAGCAGCTTAATTCTTAATAGTAAAAAACCCAGATCTCCTTCAATGAGTGAAAGGCTAAACAAACTAATACAGCCATACGACGGAATACTATTCAGCAATAAAAAGTAATGAACTATAGTTACATGCACCAACTAGAATGGCTCTCCACGGAATTATGCTGAGTGAAAAAAAGTCAGTCACAAAAGGTTATATCCTGTATGATTCTGTTTATTTAACATTCTTGAAAATGACAGAAATGGAAGATAGATTTATGGTTGATAGGGGTAAGAACTGGGGGATGGGGGAGAGCATGGAGGAAGGTGTGTTTATAAAAGAGCAACACAAAGGATCCTTGTGATGTAACTGTTCTGTATCTTAACTTTTGGCAGACATACTAACCTATACATGTGATAAAAGAGCACAGAACTACACACACACACACACACACACACACACACACACATAAAACTGAGGAAATCTACACAGGATCAGTGGATTGTATTAATGTCAATATCCAGGTTGTGATTTTATATTATACTACATATAGTAATATACACAGTACATACAGTACACATACACTAATACAGTACAAGATACAAGCGATCTCTTTGTATTAGTTCTTACGAGCGCATGTGAATCTACAATTCCATCTACAATTATCTCAAAATAAAAGGCTTAATTAGGAAAAAAGAAAACCCACAGAGATTTCCTTTGGAAACATGATTCTAAAGTTCACGTGGAAAAATAAGCAAAACTAGAACAAAGCAAGACTATTTTTATTTTGACCACTTCTAATCAACACTGTACTGGAAGTTTGAGCCAGTGAAGTAAGGCAAGAAAAATTAATAAATCACCCAGATAGGAAAGAAAGAAGTAAAATTATCTTTATTCACAAATCATATATGATTGTCTTTACAGAAAATTCTACAAACTATATAAAAAAACCTATTAGAACTAATGAGTGATTTAGCAAGATTACAGGATACAAGATCAATATACAAAAATCAATTGTATTTCTATATATTAGCAACACACAAATACAAACTGGCAATATCATTTAAATAACATTAACAATATGAAATACTTTGGGATACATTTGTTTAGAGTTGTATAAGACTATATTCTGAAAACACTGAGAGATATTAAAGAAGAACAAAATAAATGAAGAGATATTGTGAAGAGGTCAATTTTCCCAAATTGTTTTACAAGTTCCATGAAAAACCAATCTAAATTGCAGCGAACATTTTGTGTAGCAAATAACAAGCTGATCTTAAAATTCATATGAAAAGGCAGAGAACCTAGGATAGCCAAAACAACTTTAAAAGGAAGAATAAGTTTGAAAACCTAAAGTACCTAATTTCAAGACTAATTATAAAGCTCTAAGTAACTGAGACACTGTAGCATTGGTATAAAAATAAACAAATGTATCGATGGTATAGAACAGAGTCCAGAAATACCCATATATGGTCAACCAATGCAAGGCAATTAGATGGGAAAAAAGATAGTCTTTTCAACAGATGGTGCTTGAAAAAGAACCTTAATCCATAACTAACACCATATAAAAAATTAACTCAAAATGGATCATAAACCTAAATGTAAAACCTAAAATTGTAAGACTGATAGAATATATGAGAAAATCTTTGTGATCTTGGGTGAGGCAAAGATTTCTTAGATATGATATCAAAAGCACAATCCATAAAAGAAAAATTAAATTGGCCCTCATCAAAATTAAAAACTTTGCTCTATAAAAAGCCTGTTAAAAACATGAAAAGATATATTCTTGGATGACTATGGAAAAAAAATATGAAAAGATAAGCCACACAGCAGGCAAAATAATTGCAAACCACATATGACACAGAACTTGTAACAAGAATATGTAAAAATTCTTAAAATTCAATACAAACAACTAGATTAAAATAATGGGCAAAAGATTTGAACAGACAACATTAAATAAGAAATAGACAGCAAATAAATACATTTAAAAATGCTCAATACCATTAATCATTAAAACCACAAGATACAACAACTTTACACTTAAAAGATGTCTACAATTTAAAAGACTGTCCATAGCAAGACTGGCAAGGATGTGGAGTGGAACAACTGGAAGTCACATAAAGTTCTGGAGGAAATCGAAAATGGTACAACCACTCTGGGAAACAGTTTGGCAATTTCTCTCTCTCTCTCTTTTTTTTAATCATCCAGCCCAAAATGTCAGTTCAGCAATTTGTTAAAAAATGAAACGTACATCTATTACATGACCCATTTAGTGCACTCTGGTATCGGCAATTTGTTAAAAAATGAAACGTACATCTATTACATGACCCATTTAGTGCACTCTGGTATCTACCCAAGAGAAATAAAAGCAATTGTTCATATGAAGACTTGTACAAAAATGTTCACAGCATCTTTACTTGTAATAGTAAAAAACTGGGAATTGTCCACCAGCAGGTGAACAGATAAATTGCAGTACATCCTACGATGGAATACTATTCACCAGTAAAAAGATATGACAGCATAATGAACCTCAAGATAATTATACTGCGTGGAAGAATTTAGAGAAGAGTACATACTGCATGATCCCATTTATATAAACTTCTAGAGAGTACAACCTACTGGATAGTGACAGAAAGCAGATCAGAAGTTACCCGGTGATGGGAGAGGATAGGATGGAGGGGTTATAAGGTGGCATAAAGAAACTTAGGGGGTGACAAATGTGATCATTATTTTGATTGTGGTGATGATATATTCATATATCAAAGCTTATCAAACTGTATACTTTAAATAGTGCAGTTTAAAAAAAAGAAACCCATCAAACTTCCTTTTGGAAACAGAAAAGATGATTCTTAAATTCCCATGGAAAAATAAGCAAGTGAGAATACTCAGAATTCTAAAACAGCATAACAGTGGGACAGAGAGAGAAAGGAAGTGGTGATACACAGTTTTTAAAATATATATATATTTACTTATTTATTCTTGATACAAGTCCTTTATCAGATAAATGGTTTAACGTATTTCCCCCAGATTGTGGCTTACTTTTTTTTATTCTCTTAAAAGTTTTCTTGTTTTTATTTTATTTCAAAATATTAATGGGCTATAAATGTTTTTGCTACATGGCTTGAGTTAGGGCTACAAATGCACCCATCACCTGAATAGTGTTCATTGTACCTGTTGGGTGGGTTTTTGCTCATCCCCTTCTCCCCCTCCCAACTGCTTGATTTTCAATGACTTTTACTTTCCTCTGTGCACCTGCGTGCCCAACAGTTAGTTCCAATTTATTAGAGAGTACATGTAGTGTTTGTTTTTCCATTCTTGAGATACTTCACTTAGGATAATGGTCTCCAATTCCTTCCAAATTGCTGTAAAAGGCATTAATTCATCCTTTTTTATGGCTGAGTAGTACTCCATGGTATACATATACCACATTTTATTAATCCACTCATGAACTGATGGGCACTTTGGTGGATTCCACACCCTTGCAATTGTGAATTGTGCTGCAAACACTCAAGTGTAGGTGTCTTTTTGATAAAATGATTTCTTTTTCTTTGGGTAGATAACCAGTAGGGGACTGGTGGATCGAATGGTAGGTCTACTTTTAGTTCTTTGAGAAATCTTCATACTGTTTTCCACAGGGGTTGTGGTAATTTGCAGTCCCGCCAGCAGTATATAAGCATTCCTTTTTCTCTACATCCGCACCAGCATCTATTGTTTTTGGACTTTTCTAACAGAAGTAAGGTGATATATCATTGTGGTTTTAATTTGCATTTCAAGATGGATAAAAGACTTAGTATGGCATGAATCTATAAGAATTCTAAAAGAAAATGTAAGAAAAAAAATTCTTCTATTAATAGATATCTGTCTAGGCAAAGAATTCATGACTAAGACCCCAATAGCAATTACAGCAATAACAAAAATAAATAATGGGACTTGATTAAATTAAAAGGTTTCTGCATGGCTAAGGAAATAACCAACAGAGCAAACAGACAACCTGCAGAATGGGAGAAAACATGTGCAATCTACACATCCGATAAAGGGCTAATATTCAGAATCTACAAAGATACATAGCTTTAATAACTGGTGTCTCAGTAACATACAATAAAGCTATACTAATGATAAATGAATTAACAGAGACAAATGATGTAAACTAGAAAGGCCAGAAAAATATATATACATATGAAGAATATGACAAAAAGGGCATTTTAATCAGTTGGAAATAGAACAATTGTATTGGGAAGAGCTTGCTGACCACCTGGAAAAAACTGTATCTATGCTTCTCAATTTACACCAAAATAAGTAGATGAATCAGTATATGAATGAGTAATTTAAATTGAAAAATGGAATCGAGTACTAGAAAAATAAAATTTTTTTCACAATTTTTTTACAAAAGGCTTTTTGAAGTATAAGATGTAGCCCAAAAGCCATTTAAGGTAAAACTGACAATTATAACTTCATTAGAAAAGAAAATTCCACATAAAAGAACCATAAACAAAGTTAAATCGAAATGTTAAACTAGGGGTGGGGTGGTACCTCATATCACAAATGGCTAATTTTCTTAATATATAAAGAAATCCTACAAATAAGTAAGAAAAAGATCAATAATAACCCAGCAGAAAAATGGGCAAAACATATGCAAATACCGCTCATGGAAAAAGAAATACAAATGGCCCTTTAACCCATGGAAAGATGCTCAGATTCCCAGAGATCCAAGATTTTGTTAGCACTCTGTTCATTAACTGTGACAAATGTACTATACGCATGTAACATGATGATAATAGGGGAAACTGGGTGAGGTATTTGGGAACTCTGTACCATAGTCATAACTTTTCTATAAACCTAAAACTATTATGAAATAAAGTAATTTTTTTAAATGAGTAAAAGACTTAGACATCTCACAAAGAGAAGATATTCAAACGGCCAATAAGCACTTGAAAAGATGTTCAACATCATTCTCATCAGGGAATGCAAAGTAAAACCACAATGAGATATTATGTGATACTCACTAAACTGATAAATAAAAAAAGACTGATGATTACCAGATACTGGTGAAGAGGTGAACTGAAACAGAACTGCTGGGCAGTTTATTTTGTGGTGGTCCATAGAGACAAGTTGGACCTCCCCCACAAAATTTGGTTTGGATGTTGAGACTGGGACAGTATACATGCAGCAAGAGGGTATGGGAAGATTTATGATTCACATAATGAGGCTTTCTGAGGAGAGCAGGGCAGACTTCCCAGGCTAGTTCAATCAAGGAGGGATCTGGGAGGGAAAGGAGAACTTGGGGGCTTCTGTGGATGTTTCAGAGGGTGGGGCTTGCGTGAGGGCAGGTGTGTACATGGAAACTTCCCGCTGGCGCCACAAGAGGGAGCACTTGGGCCTTCTTATCAGCTTGGGGGGGAGAGGGGACAGGAGAAGAGGGAAGGGGCTCAAATGCTGTCAGCAGCCAAATATTAAAGATAGAATCAGACCCTCTTACACAGTTTCTTATAAAGTTGGGCATTCATCTCCCTTATGGCCCAGCCACTCCCAGGTCTTTACCAACGAGAAAGGAAAACTGGTTTCCACAAAAAGACCTATATGCAATGCTCAGAGCAGTCTTAATTGTAATAACCAAAAACATGAACAGAAATGGCCATCAAGAGAAAAGTGGATAAACAATTGTGGTATATCAATGCAACAGAATTCCACTCAGCAGTAAGAAGAAACTACAATATGAATGAATCTCAAAAACGTTATGCTAAGTAAAAGAATCCACAGGCAAAAGAGATTATACTTCATTATGCAATTCTAGAAAAGGCAAACCTAATCTGTAGTGACCGACAGCAGATCACTGGTTGCCTTGGAACTGGGGGCATTGTGGGGGTGCCAAGGTGCTTTCTATGGTGATGGGAATGTTTTATTTCTTGGTTGTAATGTACATGAGCTGTACATTGTTCAAATTATCCAAACTATATTTTTTTTTAAAGTGGACAGAAAGTAGAATTTATTGGAGATAGCACCATGGAAGCTCTCGTGAATGTAGGGCCCGCCACTTGTCCAGGGGGACACGATTCGGGATGTATTTGACCCCACAGCCATCTGGGATAGGCCGCTTCTCAGCCACCATGTCTTCAAATTCATCGGCATTAAACTTGGTAAAGCCCCACTTCTTCAAGATGTGGATTTTCTGGCGGCCAGGGATCTTGAACTGGGCTCTGCGTAGGGCCTCAATCACATGCTCCTTGTTCTGCAGTTTGGTGCGGATGGACATGATGACTTGGCCAATGTGAACCCTGGCTACAGTACCCTGGGGCTTTCCAAAGGCACCTCACATACCTGTCTGGAGCCTAGACTGGGGACAGTACAAGGTCTCACACATGAACATGTATCAGAAGGGACTGTATCCAAGGTCCCTTATAGCGACCTATACAAGCAACAGGCTGCATGCACTACCAAGGAGGCTGCTGTTTGCAGCCCAAACTATACTGTTATTAATAAAACAGGTACAAAATATATCTCAAAGGTGATTAAAAATTAAAACATTATGATGTAGCAAAGAACCTAGACACTGAAGAATACATGCTGATTACATTTGTATGAAGTCCAAGATCTGGCAAAGCAAATGTGTGGTGACGGAAATTCTGAAGTGACTGCCTGCAGCAGCCACTGGATCTAACAAAGCAGATGATTTACAAAGCTAACTTTAAGAAAAAGAGAGGAACGAAATTGGAAATGAGAAAATACATAACAGATGAAAGCTTTTTTATTCTATAATAAATTTAAAATTCAGTAAAACATCTTTAAGAGAAATTATAAAAATGCTAAAATATAAACAAAAACTACAAGTACCACCACAAAAAAACTCAACCAATAATCATAGAAGAAACTGAAAATGTTACCTAAAATTGCCTCTAAGATAACCTTCTACTAACAGATACCTATACCTGCACACCTGCCAGAAATGCTTACTTGAATCTAATCAGGCCTTCCATCCTAACATGTAGTTTATAGGAATTTGGGGAAACAGAGGAAGAACATGTAAATGACACTACAAGAACAAGTTAAAGGACACTAAAAGAAAACAAAGACCCAGAATGAGGGACATTTTCCAAGACAATGATGGGTCAGCTCTCTTCCAAAAGTCAGCTGTCATTAAAAAAATTGGTGGGCAGTTGAGGTATTGCTCCAGATCAGGGGTTGCCAAACTTTTTCTGTAAATGGCTAAGTATTAAATATTTTAGGCTTTTCTGCAGGCCCTAGAGTTCCTGTTGTAACTACTCAACTTTGCTGCTGTAGCACAAAGGCAGCCACAGACAATATATAAACAAATGCACATGGCTGTGTTCTAATAAAACTTTACTCGTGGAGACTGAAATGTGTTTACTGTACCATTATTTCAACTTTTCTATAGAAATAGGTTTAAAATATTTCATTAAAAAAATTCCCAAAGGAAAAAGAAAGTATATAATCCCTTTTGCCAGAGGGAGAAGAGGGGAGGAAGAAGGAGGAAACTAGAGTTTAACCAGTGAATTCTTCCATATTTGTGATTAAGATAAACCCCTTGCCATAAAAATTCTTTTAGTTTGCAAAAAGATCCAAAGAAAACTATCTAACTTATTTTATGAACCTATCATCTTGATATCAAAACCTGAAAAAGCATACATTCAGAAAGACACAGTAATCCAACTCATTGATCAACACAGATAGACACAAATGAAATAGAATAAAGCAAACCATACGCACCTGTCCGTTACAACAATCATCCATCTGGCTTAACCCAGGAGTTTAAGGATGGTTTAATACGAGCAAATCTATTACACATCACACCAACAGATCCAATAAGGTAAAACACATCATTACCAATAAGGGAATAACAAAAAGGCATTAAAAGAAGTATCAAAATATAAAATGTCTAGGCATAACCATAAAAAGAAATATATGGTGATCAGCATGACACTTTAATCAGAGACTGAAAGGTTTAAATAAGGACAGACCACATTCCTGAAAAGAACTGAACACTTCAAGAAAGTTTCAATTATTTCCAAATTAATTTTTCAGTTTAAGGTAACACCAATTAAAAAATATACACATTTTATAATTCACTAAAATATCTTTCAAAGTTAATTTGGACCACTGCTGGCCTATCAATCCAGCAAAACTAAAAACTAATAATATTCAGTTTTGGTCAAACTGTAAGGACAACTACTTTTCACATACTGTGGGCTGGAGTATCATATTTGAGATTTGTCTAGGGCAACTTAATTTCCAAGTTAAAATGTATATGCTCTATGACAATGTAATTCTCTATTTCTAAAAATGTGCTCTACAGAAAAATTCCCACACATTATTAAGGATGTTCATGTAGAAGAATAAAAAATTGAAGAAAAATTTAATGTTAATCAATGGTTAATAAATGAGGGCACATCTATGGCCATTAAAAAGAATGAAGTTTCTGTTGCTGTGACACAGAAGGATATCTATGACACATATTTGAGTGAAACAAGCCCACTGTAGAACAGGTTAGGTTAAACCGCATTTTTGTTAAAAGAAAAAAATGGTATCATACTCTTAATACTGGTTAGGACCCCTCCACCAACCCCCAAGCTGGGAGTAGTAGCTGGGGAAAAGTAGGATTCAGCATATCTACTGTTCAACTTTATAAAGTTCTATAGCAAAAACTTTTTTGTTTGAAAAATTTGCAAATATTGCTATTATTTAAACAAAAATATAAAAATTAAATAGAAGTTAATCTAATAAAAACTCTAACAATTGTGAATGTTAAGAAAATTAAGAAAATAATACAAAATGAAACAAGTTGCCTTAGAAGGTTTTAAAAAGTATAATGAAGATAACCCACAGAGAAAATAGTATAATATTGGCATGAGGATTGAGAGAGCAATAACAGAAGAGATGGCTTTATTTATTTATTTATTTTCTGATACAGGGTCTCACTCTGTTGCCTGGGCTGGAGTACAGTGATGTGATCATAGCTCGCTGAAACCTCCAACTCCCAGGCTCAAGCGATCCTTCTGGCTCAGCCTCTGAAGTAGCGGGGACTACAGGCACTCGCCATTATGCCCAGATAATTTTTTTATTTTTTGTATTTTTTGTAGAGGTCTCTTTATCGTCCAGGCTGGTCTCGAGGTCTTGCCCTCAAGCAATGCTCCTACCTCAGCCTCCCAAAGTGCTAAGATTACAGGTGTGAGCCACTGCACCTAGCCTAAATGGCTTTATAACTGACTCCAGATGTACATACACACACTGTAAGAATGTATGAAAACCAGTATTATTCAACTAACTGTGATTGAAAATGATCTGTAAATAAAATTAAGTTGATCCTTATGTGAGTTCCAGAAGAGATCAAGCTAAATGTACAAAATGAAATCATAAAAAACTATTCTAGGGCTAAGCATCCAAGGTTAAGTGCTTCAGTGATTGTGCTACAAGGGTTCATTCCAAGGGTCTGGAATTAGTCTGAGTTGTTCTGTTAAAATTCCTTTAAGGCATGGACCCCTGGTTAATGCATGAAACATTATCAATCAGCCTCTTGGTTTGGAACCACAGGTACAACGAGTTTGGGATCTATTCTGGAGCTTATCAGCACAGTATACTGATAACAGTGGGATGGAAGAGGTAAGACCTTGGGAGGGCTCTGCTATGGGAGGCTGGTAACGTAGCAGATTATGCCTGTGAGATAAGCAAAATGTGAAAGTCCAGCCAAGACTCCACTTGGTTCCCTGATGCCTCGGTGTTCCACGAAAGTGTGTCCAGCCACAGCTTTCACAGAGGGAGCATAGCTGGAGCTGCACCTGGCCTCTGTGAGCCTGACCTGGGTGGCAGCCTGCACTGATATTGCTACATGCACCCTTTTCCTATAATGAACTACAGATTTGAAAGCACTGTCATTTGAGCCATGTGAGCTTTTTTCTAGCTATGAAAATCTGTTAAACTGCCCCAGTTAATGCAGTGATAAAGAAAGATTTCTACAGAAAAAATAAAATGAAAAAAAAAAAATCCCCAAAAAGTGATTGATGGATCTAACTACATAATCTTTTAAAATGTTTACTGTCATACTAAAAAATTGGAAACTAAATGATAAAACATTTAGAACAACATTTACAACAAAGGATAAATATCCTTCAGAGAATAACTCTTTAGAGAGAAATCTTACAAATTAGTAAAAAAATACATTAACATCCCATTAGAAAAATGAGCAAAGGACACAAATAAGCAATTCCCCAAAGAAATGTCACAACCAATGCACCGTAAATAAATATTATCACTTACAAGTAATCAAAGAAATGCTAGTTACAAATATAAGAAATGGCAAAAATATTTTTTAATAGACAGTACTCAATGCTGAACGAACATAGTAAAATAACTACTAACATACACTACTCACAGGCATGTAAATAAGAATGACCTTTTGAAAAACCATTTGGCAATTGAGATCCACAAAAATGACTCAATTCTAATGTTGATGAATCTATCTTACAAAAATAAAAAATGTGGTCCAAGAATTATTTCAAGGTTGTTCAGGGTGGAGTTCTTTATAACATGGACAAAGCACAAAAATTCTTAAATGTCAGACAATAGAATTGTAACTTGAATTATAGGATGAAATTTAAATCACAAAAATAAAATCTTTGAAAAAATTTAATGATAAAATTTATATAGAGTATGATTATAACCAAAAGAATTTATATATATACATACAATTTTTAAATGACAAGAAGAAAATACTTCAAAAGGTTAACAAAGGTTTTTGCAGGTGGTGGAATTCTGGTATGGTATGTACTTTTCACTCAACATTTTCCACAATGCATACTACCTTTTATCAAAAGAAAAATATAAACATTACACTTGAGTACACTTTTCATGCACACAAAATCTATATAAGAAATGCATGACAAAATTTATAGAAAGCTTCTCTCTTTTCTAAGGTCTGTATCTAACAAATCAGTTAGCTAAGGGGAGAAAATAAAATCATCAGAAAGGAGAAACCAGAATATCACTCTTAACTCGTACTGGAGTTCCCCGAAGTATTTCACTGTTGGGAAACAGGGCTAAGAGATGTGAAAGGTTTCAGGAGTTTTGCAGGGCTTTGCCTTAAAGGAATCTGTGAGCGTGTTAGTTCATAGACCAGAAGCTGCTTAGCAACAAGAGGGACATCTCACTGGTCAGGGGCGAATGCAAAGCAACGCCTGTCTCGAGACCTGCAGGCTGGCGCCTGATGCTTGTGCAAGGCAGAGCTAGGCATGGGGTCACAGGTTAAGGACTGATCAAAGAATGTCAGCCCAGCAGACACCTGCAGCTGAAACCAGTTAGCCTCACTGCTTCACTCCTGACCACATGTCTCAGTTAATGAGAAATTAGATAAAGAAATATATGGTCTCTAAATATGTTAGCTTTTCTGCTAATTGGCAATTTTATCTTTAACTTGTATACTCAGTTAGGTCTATTCTTAACGTAGGGCTTAAGAAGTTTATTTTAGAAAAATTTTGTAACTGTTTGCTCACATAGATAGAATTAATTAAGGGATGTCTAAAAACTTTTGGGGACCCCTGAAACCTAAACAAATAATCTGTACACATAAATCTGTAACCACTAACAACTAATTGCTGCACCAATAAATACTGATGGGGGATTTCACTCAGGGCCTTCTATCTCACAGGAATACTGAAGGATCCCTGACTCCCCCATCACTTTAAACTACACTTTGTCTCTGTCTCTATTATTTCCAAATCTCTTCTGACGATCCTGCCTGGGACCTGTTTTGCTGGGAGAGTAGCTAACTCCCGGCATTTCACAATTGACTATTTCTAAATTGACTATAACTTTAAATATGAAAGAAAATAAAAGTATAGAGAAGCTGGTCTTCTCTGAAGAACGCAGCTCTTTACTTACCATCTTCTGCTAAGATCTTGGCTGCATCTTTATCATCTTCCCACTTCCCAGTCACGAAGCAATCTTCGATACTGTTCATAACCTTAGCAGAAAAGTTGGCACTTAGCTGACATGCTCCAATCACTCAACAAAACAACTGCTATTAAGAAATGGTAGTGGGCAACAACTTGCCTTTAAATACTTCTCAAGACACTTTCACAGATATTCTCATTCCAAGTGGATCTATGGGATAACTCTACCTTTGATGTAGCCAGTATAACCATAAAGATAAAACATGTCATAATAGTAGATAAGGAAAGTACTATTAGTCCACTGACCTCATAAGTAAACAAACAGATATTTACTAATTCAACTAATTTTCAAGCTTTAATAAGGTTTCTAAGGCAATGCAGTGAGACACTATTTTACAAAGCTGGTCTTGCTATTTGTTAATCCAAATCTATCATGTCTGTTTGAAAGCTTAATTCCTACAGAACAGGAAAAGATATTTGCAAATCATGTATCTGACAAGGAACGATTATCTAGACGATATAAATAATTGATAAAACTAAATAACCCAATTAAAAAATGGGCAAATGATAAGAAAATATTTCTTCAAAGAGTAAATAAATGGTCAAGAAGGCACTGAGGTCATAGATTTAAATATAGCTGATGTGCTTCATTCTACTGTGCCTGTTATCCTTACTGGTACTCATATTGGTCCCATCTATGGCCCGTGGGAATCTCTTCATGTTGGCCATTTGAAGTCATATATAAAAATACATGTAAACACATATAAATAGCCATATATAAATATAAATGGCCATACAAATATAAGTGGCCAATAAGCACATGAAAAGATGTTCAACATCATTAGCTATAAGGGAAATGCAGATCAATACCACAATGAGATAGCACTTCATATGCCCGAGGATGGCTATAATCAAAAAGACAGAAAGACAAGTGTTGGTAAAGACCTGGAGAAACTGGAACCCATATACACTGCTGGTGGGAAAAGAGAAATGAAAGAGTATATGAAAGAAGAAAACTTTAACTGTTTTCAGTAATCACATTACCCTGACATTGTTTTGTGTATAATATGGGATAAGGCAAATGAGTAATTATGTGATTTTCTAATTTCATCATCTTCAGATTCAACCAGAGAATAATTCTCCAGTGGAAAAATGGACACAGATATAAAACGTAGTCCTGAATGTGAGTTGAAAATGTCTGTATGAATTCTCCTAGTTCTGGTCACTGAAAAGGCCTAGAAACAATGACCAACTCATGGCAGTAAGCATTCCTATGCCTAGAGAGTAAGGTTGAAATACCATTTTCTCTTAAAAAAAATGAGGACTTCTTATGGCTGATTCCAAGTTTCATATCAAAAATGTACAAGATGATGTGGATATCTTATCACACCACAATGCAAACAATCGATCAAAGATGACTAGGATCATGTCAAAAGGACTCAGGTGCCAATGTGAAGAGACTCCCACAGGCCACAGATGGGATCAATATGAGCATCAGTAAGGATAACAGGCGCACATCAACTATATTTAAATGCATGACTTCATGATGATACTTAAAAAAAAAAAAAAAAGAGTCACCTTTGGAGAATCATTCCAAAAACTGATTTTTAAAAAATCAAGCATTCACCCTTACCCTGCTTATATGGAACTGGATAACCAAATAGTAGATATGGGCAAGTTTCTCTTTATAGAGTATTCCAGCTAATAACAGAAATGATCAAATAGAACATAACTAGTCTTAAGAAATTAATGAAGTTCTAGGCATTGAGCAGCAATAATTGCTAACATCATGAAAAGAGACAACGACACTTTATGTGCCTCTTAATGATAAAACACCATCAACTATGAAACAGTGTTGCCAAAAATAAAAATCAAACATAAATCCTATCAAACTTCTAGATGTTTTGACCATAGGGTAACTATAACCATGTGGCTATTTAAATTAATCTTAATTAATTTAAATTAAATTAAAATTAAAGTTTAAATCAAATTAAAAGTTTGATCATCCTCCCTACCCACATTTAAAGTGGTCAACTGCCACAAGTAGCCACAGCTCAAATATTTACATCATCACAGAAACTTTCGTTAGTATTGCTATGCATCAATTTATAGGAAATACAGAGCAAAGAGCCTGATAAACTGCACACAGGGATGCAATACGATACAGAAAATCAAGAATATGAGAAACTCTACCCATCAAATAATATCTTAAAGAAATAATCTGTAACTTAAAAGAAATGGGGAGGGGGAGGACTGTCAATTAAGAAATTTAAAAGGCAGAGTGAGGCCGGGTGCGGTTGCTCATGCTTGTAATCCTAGCACTCTGGGAGGCCGAGGTGGGTGGATCGCTCAAGGTCAGGAGTTCCAAAAAATAGAAAGAAATTAATTGGCCAACTAAAATATATAGAAAAAATTAGCGGGGCATGGTGGCTCATGCCTGTAGTCCCAGCTACTCGGGAGGCTGAGGCAGAAGGATTGCTTGAGTTTGAGGTTGCTGTGAGCTAGGCTGACGCCACGGCACTCTAGCCTGGGCAACAGAGTGAGACTCTATCTCGGAAAAAAAATAAATAAATAAAAGGCAGAGTGAAAAACAACAAAAACCAGGTAAAATTAAACTATGGTATTTAGTGATAAAAACACTGAAGAAGAAATTATGAAGAAAAGGAAAGGATTACCCTAAGAGTCTGAATCACGGTTCCTCCCATAGGGAGGAAGAAGACACAGCTGGGGTGGTCACACACAGTGTTGCTGGGCGGCAGCAATACTTGATTTCTTGGCCAGAGTGGTGGTTACATGGGTATTCACCTTCTCAGCAATTCACTGAGTTAACTATTTTTATGTGGTCTTCTATTTCTGTATTAAATCTCACCATAAAAACAAAACAAAACAGTTAGCCAGGCACAGTGGCTCAGGCCTGTAATCCCAGCTCCTCAGGAGGATCGTTTTAGCCCAGTTCAAGACCAGCCTGGGCAACATAGCAAGACCCCATCGCTAAAATAATTTTTTTTAATGATTAAATAAAATCTCATGGTGTATTAAGTGTCTCCTAGTGAATTATGCTAGGTAACATGATAATGATTTGGCCTCTCTGAGGAGAGACACCTAAGCTAAACTGAATGACAAAAAGAAGCCAGCCTTGGAAAGATAAGAATTTCAGAAAAGAAAATAGAGGGGGCTGGACACAGTGGCTCACCCCTGTAATCCTAGCACTTTGGGAGGCGGAGGCAGGAGGATTGTTTGAGCTCTGAAGTTCAAGACCAGCCTGAACAAAAGGGAGACCCCCATCTCTGCTAAAAATAGAAAAATTAGCCCGGCATCACAGCATGCACCTGCAGTCCCAGCTACCCAGGAGGCTGAGGCAGGAACATCATTTAAGCCCAGAAGTCTTGAGGTTGCAGTAAGCTACGATGACACCACTGCACCCTACCCAGGGTGACAGAGCGAGACTCTGTCTAAAAACAAAAAGAAAAGAAAAGAGAGGGGGGAAAAGGTCTAAGATGGGATTAAGCCTTGGCAAGTTTGAGAACTAAATGAATTCCAGTGTGACTAGAGAATGGTGAGCTGGGGGAAGAATATTTATAGGCATCATAGCTTTTGGGGGTTACAAATAGTAGATATTATAAATGTTAATTGGGACACAAAATATTTCACATGTATAAAAACTTATGTGTGATGCTTCAAAACAAAGATTAACACTACTATCCACACTAAAAATTGAACGTCTTCCTTTCCTCCATAACACATACACACGGCCTAACTAAAAATAGAACATATTACGGCTTAGGATACATGAATATCCACTGCAGTATTTGTGAAAATGACCTGTTATGTTATAAAAATAAGAAGGCTACCACTGGTAAGCAATGTTGAAATCAGATAATCTTTTAGAACAATTCCCCAATTCTCTTGTACATACTACTCAGCCTTACCTCCTCTAAATCCCAATCATGGGGCGCCTCCACAAGAAACCTGGAGCAGTCCAAAGAGTCGGCCTTGTGCTTACACCCTCCGTCAGGCTGGCTGACACGAAACAACCCTCCAAGCTCTTCTCGGGTATCACCCTCTTCTTCGTTATCCTCTGTCACTAAAGAGACCACCATGATAGAAAAGTGAGAACAAAATTACAGGCCTAGAGGACTCATCATCTTCAACCACTTAAGCCACATGTCTTAGAACTCAGGGGACTAAGTTTGTGGTAGGTATGGTGATAGCCCCAAGTGAGTCAGCTACAGAGAGAGCAAGTTAGCCACAGGGGAAGAAAGGCCAGGAAACTACTGCTCAACATGTATGGAGGACTCCTGATCTCCTGCAAAGCAGCAGCCAAGAGTTCATTGAGGAGTGAGAATATTGGGTTTTGGAGGAGGGAGGGGACATTTAAAAACAGAGCTTTAAATTACTACGGAAGAGTTTCTTTCAAGAGTTTTGAGTCTCTGATCACTAAGAGTACTTAAGCAAAACCTGAATGAAAATCAATACCCAACAACCCTCCAATTTGATGCTCCTCACCCAAATGTCTAATCATCTTGGTAACTGGGCAGCATTATATAAAGCTCACCACTTTAAATTTATTTTCACATTATTTTTTCCAAAAACAACCTATAGACAAGTTTAACAAAACATAAAATCAGAGGACAAGGGCAAAAGAGAGAATGAGTAAGTTATACAGGGTTCTCACTCTCAGCGAGGAGAAAAAGATTTTTTACAGGCAAAAATATTTTCCTGGCAATAAATTCTACAAAAATTTCTCATGAAGAACTTTTAAATAGGGGGGTACAATATGACATAATGGACAGTATTCACATCAAAAAATTTGTAGCAAACCAGTAAATTCTACTTCAGATGGTCAATTTGCAGTCCTCATGAGCTTATGATTAAAACCATCTGCCAAATGTAAGCCAGGCACAGTGGCTCATGCCCATAATCCCAGCACTTTGTGAGGCTGAGGTGGGAGGATCGTTTGAGCCCATAGATGGAGGTTGCAGTGAGCTGTGATTGTGCCACCACACTCCAGCCTGAGCAACAAAGCGAGACCCTGTCTCAAAGAAAAAAAAAAAAAAAAGGAAAAAAACTCTGCCAAACATAAAATGTTACAGTGTGACAGCCAGGAATTATGGATGACAAAAGTACCAGCTCAATCCTCCAACCAACTCCTTCAACTCCTTTTCAGAAAATAATCTAAGAAACTAAACATTTCTAGCTCTGAACCAGAGTTCTTTACCCATCCCATAAACGAGCTTCCGCAGGTTTGGAGTTGCTTGTTGTTGCCTCAGAAAGGCCTCAGCTGCCTTTCTGGAAAGGTCTTCCTTCCACTTGAGGGCACCTGAAATGACAACGCCAGCCTCCAGTGAGGTCTGTTTACTTGTCCCCCACCAACGGTCATAATGCAACATTTGAACAGTTAACAAAATCCCCAAACCAGCAGACCCCCAAATGTACACATTCCAAAATGGCAACATTTTGAGTGCCAACTTTAGAGTAGCAGCCAATCAAATTTAAGCATACCTGAAGTTTCTGTGCAATAGTTATTTTCTTCCTTGTAATCCTCTTCCTCTTTGAGTAAATCTTCTATACCACTGGTCTCATCAATTAAGTTCTCTAACCCCAGTTTCTGACCACTGCCAACCTGAGAAGGTTTTGGAGGCTTTTTCCTAATAACATCTTCATTTTCTGAGTCCTCTTCCTCTGAACTGAGTGAAGAGCTTCCTTCAGATTCATCTTCAGATGCAAACGCCTCTTCAGCTGTGCAGTGACTGGAATCGGAAGTGGGGAGAGCTGCTTTTTTCAACGGCAAAGACTTCTCCAGATTCACATGGTCACCCCAGCCACTAGCGGGCCAGAGTCCTGTTTCACCACTTTCTTCAACAGAGTTCGACTCTAAAATGCGTCTCTCTCCTTCTGTAGTGGCATCCTCTTCTTCACTGCTTTCTTCAGCTTCCTCCACTTCCCCTTCTTCCCCGGAGCTTCCCTCAAGGTCATCGTCGCTATCTGCAAATGCTGGCAAATCCACCTCACTGTCTTCTTCCAGCTCTTCAAGTTTCTGCCGCTTGATGCCCTTAACTGTCATGTACTTATACTTATCAGTCATTTCAGCATCTTCCTCCTCTTCTGTTTTGTCATCACTAGAGTCATTTTCCAACCTGTCACCTTCAGATATTTCATCATCATCTTTGTCACCACTATCTCCAGACTCATCATCTTCATCTCCAAAAATGGCTTTCCGACGCACTCGACCAGTTTTCAAATCCATTTGCTTTTCCTCTTTTGGCATCCACAGCCTATGTTACCAAGGAAATGCAAAATGATTCAATTTATATTATAATCAGCTAATGGAGAAATGGCAATATAGTCAATAAAAATACAAAGAAATAAAAATGTCAAGGAATAGTTTAAGATGGCATAGCATAGAAAAAATGATTTGATAAACATTCCAACACTTAATAAGCAAACTCATGCTTAGTTCCCTAACACCATACTTCAAAAGAGCTTACAGAGAATAAAGAAATCACATTTCTTAATCCAATTTCAGAAAAAAATTGCTCAGAAGGGTAGTGTTTAGTAGATCTTTTGGAAGGCTGATTAATTTCAAAGCTGGAAACACATGATGCTTAAGAGAAATTGGCTGACTCCAGGCCCAAAGCAGAGAGAGGACAAAGTAAGCCCAGATCACCCTGTTGTGTCAGAAAGCAAGAAGAGCTCAAAGACTAATGGGGACGTGCTGAAAGGACACAGGAGACAGGCTAAGGGCTTCCACAGCTAAATCTGGGATAATGTAGGTATCAGAAAGAATAATGACACACAGGATGAAACAAAAGTCCATTAATCAACAGTGATACTGAAATAAAGGAGGAAGTGAAGCAAAAGATCTTGCTGGCTGGGTACAGTGACTCACACCTGTAATCCTAGCACTTTGGGAGGCCGAGGCAGGAGGACTGCTTAAGCTCAGGAGTTCAAGATCAGCCTGAGCAAGAATGAGACCGTCTCTACTAAAAACAGAAAAATTAGCTGGGCGTGGTGGCACATGCCTGTAGTCCAGCTACTTGGGAGGCTGAGGCAGGAGGATCACTTAAGCCCAGGAGTTTGAGGCTGCAATGAGCTATGATGATGTCACTACACTCCTGACTGGGCAACAGAGTGAGACCCTGTCTCAAAAAAAAAAAAAAAAATATGCTAAAACCACAGGTTGAAATAAAAACTAAATGTAGCACTATGTATAAAATTACATCTGAGGGATGTGGTGAGCGCTGTGGATGGGGGGAGGGGGGATGGGCATGCTTGAAATGTAGTTGGGGAAGGGAATCAGGGGTCTCAATAGGGGGAAGGAAATCCTCTAAAACTGATTTATGTGAATAGCTGTACAACTTGGTAAATTTACTAATAATCATTTAATTGTACACTTAAAACAGAGTAAAGGCATGATATGTAAATTACACTTCAATAAAGAAAAAAAAAATTACTCCCCCCACCCCCCCAAAAAATGAAGTGCTGATATAAGCCACAAGGATGAATGGGGAATGCCTGCTTAATGGGTATAAGGCAGCCATCGGGGGTGATGAAAAAGTTCTGGAACTAGATAGTGATGATGGTTGCACAACATTGTGATCGTACTTAATGCCATTGAATTATACACTTTAAAATGGTTACAGTGGTAACTTTAAAAGGGGGAGAGGAATAATAAGAGTATTATCTCACATAATACTTATGAGGACTAAGGCAAATCAAAGGAGATATAACCTTTGCAAAGCACTTAGAACAGTGCCTGGTGCACAGTAGATGTTACAGGGGTTTAAAGAGAGGAAGAGAGAGAGAGGGTGGCAGCCTCAACCCTTCAAAGTAAAGG
Organism: Lepilemur ruficaudatus; assembly: GCA_963574885.1. Taxonomy (NCBI): domain Eukaryota; kingdom Metazoa; phylum Chordata; class Mammalia; order Primates; family Lepilemuridae; genus Lepilemur; species Lepilemur ruficaudatus. Next base: position 40,369 of record CAUYRT010044132.1, read on the forward strand.
GAGAAACGCTGAAAGGGAGTGGAAGGGTTTTCTAGCCTTTTTTCCAGAGGGTACTCAGCCCATTAGCTGTTTACCACCCATAGGCAGTCTTCTACGAGACCCAAGACCTCTCAATGGCCTCCAGATCCTGGCACCTTCCCTGGTAAGCCAGTTCAGGGCACTCTCTCTAGGAGAGAGCAGGAAGCAGGGATCAGACTGCACAGATACGGGGCCACCAACCAATCAGACACTTGGTCCTCTGGCAACAGCAAAAGCAAGAAGACACTACTGTTCTACACACTATCCAAGAGACACTGACCCACCTGCAGACAGAAATCCTTAAAGATACACCACACGTTCCCCTCACCTGACTCCAGGCCTCTGAAGATGGTCAACCTCTTAATTCCTCATAACAGAAGGATTCCAGCTGCTGACCTGTGGGACCTTCCATTCATCTCCAGCCTCATCACACCCTGCACACTCCTTCCCTCCTGCACTGTACCATGCCAGCCTCCTCCTCACCACTCGGTCTGGACCTCTGCTGTTTCCTCCACCTGGAACTCTCCCCTCCCTCCTTCACCTGGCTAAGTCCAATGCACTCAGATCTCAGCCCACAGAACAAATGTTCATTCAGCCACATGCCTGTCCCTACTAGCATCTGTCATTTGTCTGCGTGACTTTTAATTAATGTCTATCTCCATTCTGTTGGTCTCCACCCTAACGGCCGGGCCCCCAACAAGGACCAGGGGACTCCCAGGTTCCTCCCTCCCCCACCCTCTCCTCACCATCATTGATTCTGCCAGCCAAGGACTCTGCACTGAAGCCAGCAAAGATGACTGTGTGGACAGCTCCGATCCTAGCACAGGCCAGCATTGATGCCACAGCCAGTGGGGACACAGGCATGTAGATGGCCACACGGTCCCCTCGACGGATTCCATGCCTCTTCAGTGTGTTGGCCAGGCGGCACGTGGTCTCCAGCAGCTCCCTGCAGTACAGAGAAGAGAAGGCCATCAGAGATGGGGGAGGGCCAAAATGCATAATAGTTTGGGGCGGAACAATTCTGCAAACTGCACGTGCTGTGAACTTAGTCCAGAGCAGGGAGAATAACAGACATTTGAATACTTGTTGCATGGAAAGTTATTTTGTAGAAAGAAATGTTTTTAACAGTTGTAGATTGATATTGATGGAGATTCACTGCCACATTGCTGAGGATAGATGGCTGTACTGTGTCCATTTAGAGCAGGGTTTCTCAGAGACCACTAGTGTTCGAAGCATCAGATCATCATATTCCCACAACTTCTGAAAACGTTCACCTCCGAAAGACAGATCTCAAAAGTAACACATTTAGTGGGGAAAGGGCAGGCCCAGTTTTCTAAACCAACACAGGCGAGGGCCCTAGGCTCAGGTAGGACAGATCCCAACTCTGCAAAGCCATAGTGAGTCCGGAGGGAAGGCGACAGCCAGGACAGCCACCTCCCTGCAGCCACGAGGCAGTACTGGCAGGTAGAGCAAACACCCCAAGTTTCTTCCCAGGCTGAATGGACTCAGGGAACAGAAGGCGGGGCACCCGCAGCTGCTGCCAACAACCCACGCCCAAATCCACAACCACGTGGTGTTGGTGTGGCCACCCCACTTGCCACACTCAGTCTATCGCGAGGTTTGGTCCCCCAATCAGAGTGCAGCATCTCTCTGGGCAAACTGATTGGCTTGGCGTTGACCCATGATCCAACCCAGCCCAATCAGCGTTAATGATACTCAACTCTGAGAAAGCCGGGAGAATGCGAGAGCTGCCCAGTTGTCCCTGTGGGGCCGGAAGTGGTGAAAGTGGGAGCAATGCCAGAGTTGTTTGGCTGAATTGGACTTAACAATTGCGTTATCCAGTCATTTTTCCCACATTTGCTGTACGTGGTTTGATCTTAATTATTTGCAATAAAAAGAACTAATACAGAACATAACAAGAGGGGAAACCAAGGCTCCTTCCCTCCGGGTTGGGGCCGGCCACCAGCCCGGCTCCCCTGCCCTCTGCATTGCTCCAGGAGGCCCCAGCAGCACGGCTCTGCCCCGCAGGCGGCCGGTGATTAGACCCTCCTTTGCGCTCTGCAAGGAGGGTCTGCAAGCGTGTTTGCATAGTTCCCCTGTGTTCAAAGGGTAGTCAAGGAAAGAGCTCCCAAGAACAGCTCAGCTCAGCTCAGCTAGAGGCCGCCCAAGAAACCACAGTGGAATGAAAATGAACGGTCCCCATCTCAGGCAGTGACCAAAGAGGCCTTTGTTTCTTCCCAAAGCCATTCTGCAAAAGAGACGAGTTGAGAAGCACATCACAAGTTCAGCCTACAGCTCGCCCCGCCGCCAGAGACTCCAGCCCAGGCTGGCTCCAGCATGCTTCTTCCACTGGATTTCATCTTTTCTCCTTAAAGCTTTCAGAAGGAGGTGACAAAGGCACAACCCTCGCACAACCCGTCGCTAAATTTATGATAAAAGTAAGAACACCCTCTGACAGTCCCTAACACCAAACTCTACAGAATCCAGGGCCATGACTTTACAAAATATTGATGAGAAGCAGGATGCACTGGAGCCTTTGCTGAAAATTCAGTAGGTATTCTCTTTCCTATTAGATGGAAACACCCAGAAATCTTTGTTTGAAATCATTTTCTAAAATGACAAAAACCAGCCAACTCCCATGAATTCCTAAGATGTTAAAAATCCCATTCTAGCCCATGGGAGAGAGTGGGGTGTTGGCATTGAGCGAAGGAAGTGAGACAGAAAGGGTCCTCCAGGAGCACAGCTCTGACTAGGGAAAAGGGGGCAGGTGTGAAGGTGTACAGGGCTTTGAGCACCTCTGCTTGCTGGTATGGTCACTGAGGGCAGCAGGGAGAGCTTCCTGGACAGGTTGGCTCTGGGTAGGAGGATTGAGGCAGAAGGGAATGAGTGGATTTTCTGTACAGGAGGAGAAGTTGCCCAGCCATTGGAGTTGTACAGCTGAACTACAGCCTTGAGGGAGGGTCTAAAGACCAGGCTGAGGCTGACCACGTGTTTCTTGAGGACCCCATGTGCCCAGGAGCTGGAGTAAGGTCTGGTGGGTCTCACACACTTGCTGCCAAGAGGCTTCTGATAAAGAATTTCATCCAGGGGCCGGGCGCAGTGGCTCACGCCTGTAATCCTAGCACTCTGGGAGGCTGAGGCAGGTGGATCGCTCAAGGTCAGGAGTTCAAAACCAGCCTGAGCAAGAATGAGATCCCATCTCTACTAAAAATAGAAAGAAGTTAATTGGTCAACTGAAAATATATAGAAAAAATTAGCTGGGCATGGTGGCGCATGCCTGTAGTCCGAGCTACTAGGGAGGCTGAGGCAGAAGGATTGTTTGAGCCCAGGAGTTTGAAGTTGCTGTGAGCTAGTATGACGCCACAGCACTCTAGCCCGGGCAACAGATTGAGACTCTGTCTCAAAAAAAAAAAAAAAGAATTTCATCCAGGTAAATCTTAGAGCTTGATCCACTTCCTACTTACTCTGTCAAGGCCATAAACCTTGAGGTGGAAGGGATCCTCCAAGGTCAGGCAGTGCAGCCTCCCTGGGGTTCTGGAATCTGGCTGCCACATTCCAGCCTGCAGCAGCAGCAGTCCAGCCACTGCTTAAACGTCACACTGCCAGAGGTCACCTCATGGGCCTGCCTCTTTATTTGTCATTTAATAGGGAAAGAGTCTACCTAAAATTGGACCAAGATGTGCAGATCTTCAAATTCTACCCCTTAGGCCTGGCTCAGCCCTTTAAAGCTGCCCGGAATAAATCTAGTTTGTCATTCAACGACAGCTCTTCAAATTCCCAGATACTCTCCCCATCCTCCCACCCCATCCTCTTTGAAGCCTTTCCTAGATTACTAAATGGACCCCCACATTCCCATGGTATCTGCCCAGAGCAGATGGGTACCCACACCCTTGACCTCAACTCTATATTTAATCATATAAATTAAGAACATATTAATTTTTAAATATCTGACACAGGTGGCTCAAATTCAACATGAGGTCACTAACATGCCCCCTGCCATCCCCCAATACAAGTAAAAGATTCTCTTTTACTAGGGCCTTACAGTCATGGAAGTGGTTTTTTTCTAAAAACAGACATTCTATTTATCCATATCTCAATTTCTACCTATCTTTCCAGCTAACCCACTATTTTTTAAACTCAGGCTTTTCATTTTAAACTGTCATTTTTCATTTACAATCTTCATAAGACTTGTACAGTTGGAAAATATGATCAAGAAACCTAGGTCTTAAATCATTGAAAAATATATGTGCAAGTGATTCTGCCACTACAAATACTCAGGAACAGTTCAAACACATGTTCTTGGGTATTCATGACGTCTCAAAGACTTCCACAAACCAAAAGGCTACTGTTTCTGCATCAATAAGAAAATGCAGCCACTCAGTGAGCAGAGCTTTGAGCTGTAGCTGCAGAAAACACTGGCTTCCTCATTGCCTGCAGAATCTTACTTAGTAACCCAGGGGACTTTCCAAAGCATGGGAACCTGTAGCTTTCTGAGTCATTAAAATGATTTAGAGTTTTAAGTCCAAAGAAAACTATAACACTTCTTGTTTAGATACTAAGCAGGGTATTTAAGTTTGTCTGCAATGTTGACTCTTCAAGGCCAAGCTTTCATTGTGGACGCAAGCAAACGAAGCACACAAAAACACAAATTTGGCCTTGTATTCCTATACCTTGTATTCCTAATACCAGTCAAATGTTGCTGACTGTCCTTGATGGAAGGAAGAAAACCTTCTATAGCTAACTCTTAACATCAGCAGAGAATAACACTTATTTGACACTAAAGATACAGTCTAACTGCAAGCATTTGTGACCAACATGCTGCCTAAACTCAGATGATACAAATGGACCCCCTGCCCTCTAGTCTCAGAATTTAAGATTAGTTCAAAACAGGAAACAGCTGGAAACAGAGTTCAGAGAAAAGAGAGGAAGAAATAATACACTGCTATTTATTTATTCATCTACCAATTAAAGCTGCTTTTTCATGGTTAATATTTGAAAATACGTTCCCTCCTAGACATCTCCCAATGAGAGCCCAAGGAAGTAAGATAGTCACCTGTGTGTGTTGTGTTTAAGAAACAAATCGAGAATGCATGATTTCCTTGTGTCTCTCGGTGTTCAGGAAATACACACTAGCTAACAGACTTACCTTCCTTGATGTCCATCTGCACTACTAGAGTGCAGTAGAGATTTGGGATTTGTTTATTGCCTTCCCAGCATCTAAACTAAGCCTACCTCATAAAAGGTACTCCATGAGTATTTGTGGGGCTAATTGGCACAGCAGGTAAGTGTGAAATGAGAAGGCAGCAGGCACAGGGCAGCTGGAGCCTATGCTCTCAACTGAGCGAGGCCCACTCTGCGGACACCTTGCATCCTCCTGCCCCTGAAAGGGACCAAAGCTGCTGTCACCTCAGCGTCACACTGGCATGAAAATGTTCTGCACTTCTGAGAAGCAAATGGGTAGGACCACCTCTTCTGATAAACCAGCTCACAGATACTGTTCATTTTCTTCCGCCAGTAGTGGAAGTAAACCCAGGTAATCATGTTGCTATGTGAAGGCCTGTGACAGACACAAGGCATTTCGTGGCACGGTCGCTTCCCCCTCCTAGCTCATGTGTGATGAGGGTGTCAGCTCCATGGTCTAGATGCAGAGCTTGAAAGGACACTCCTACGCTATCTCTAGACTTTTATATTTTCTCCAGTGTACTGTTTCTGGAAGGTAGAGGTGGTGAGAGAAGAAAGGGTCAGCTTTAGGGAAAGGACACATGGCGAGACAGACCCCTGCTCACACAGGAAGAGTGTGGAGGGCCACGTGGCACAGACGGAACCAGGCCTGGGGAACAGACTCCTTCCCTCCTGGCAGGCTCCTCTGATGATGACATAACATTACTATAGCCACTAAATCCGATTTGATAGTAATGAAATTTGCTCACTCTGCAACTTACCACCACTGAGGGAAGCCCAGAAAATCGGCTGGATAGGCTCACAAACCGAGTTTGAAACTCCTCACATGTCATGATTGGAGTTTATGATCATGGCCTTTAGCAAAGAGAAGCTGCGGTGAAAATATAAAGCAGTAGCCCTACTTAAACACAAGACTCCCAAAGCTGCTGGTTGCCAAGGAAGGCCCAGACATAGTAAGGGTTCCCAGGGGACAGGAGCTGGTTTGCCAGTTTTGATGCCAAGCCAACCAGTAAACTTTGGATCACGAGAGCTGTGTGTTTTCTAAATTTCTTACAGAAAATAAATATATTTTCCCTGAGGTTTTGCTACACTCCGTGGAAAGTACTGAACTTGAGAGAGTTTATCACCCAGGACAGTGTCACTGGAGGCCAAACAAGGACTGATCAGAGAGACGGTTCCCACCCAGCACCCCACACTCCTGGGGCCCCGATTATCTCGTCTGTGAAATGACGCAATAATAGACCCCACTACCAAGGCGGTTATGGAGACCAAATACAAACTTCCAGCAACCTCTAAAGGCGGCCTGTAATCAGCAGCCATGACTGTAGGAAATAACAGGATGAGAAACGGGAAAAAGAAGGTTAGTGAACACTGACGGTTCCGTAAGAGGGCTGGGCACCTCAAGTGCCTCCTTAGGAGGGAGAGTGCAAAATGCCAGTTTGCCTTATGTAAGCCGCAGTATCTGTGTCACCAGGTGAGGCTGAATGTACCTCACAGGTATGTGCAGATGGCTTGCATGAAGCCCTAACCTGCATAGCCCACGTGCTCTGTGCTCTTGGGGCAGGTGCTAATGGCGGAAGTGGGTCTGAGAAGGACGCAGATGCACCCACCGTCAGGGTTGCTGCCTGCCTGGAGGCTCTGAGCACTTGGCCTGGGATCTGTGGCTCTAAGACACTGGAGGGAAGGCAGGCCCACCCCATGTGCTCTGCACAACCTACCCATCACGCACTGTGTCACCCTCTCCAGCCAGCTTGCCCCATACTGTGAGCACAGGGAGCCTCCTCCTCAGGCCAGCCATGGTCACCCCCCCCCAGCCCCCGTCCCCAGCCTCCTACCTCCTCAGCATCAGGGGGCTGGCTACCTCCCTGAGCCCCTCCTCCTGCCTGCCTTCTCCCCACCGCCCTTTCATCATTCCTTCCCATAGAATGACAACAATAGCAGCTATTGAGCAAGGGTCCTGCACCCAGGACTGTTATGAATTCTTCACATAAAGAACCCATTCAACTCTCACAATGGCAGCCATGGGCTCAGAGCGGTCGTTCCTGAGGGACAGAGAGGGTAAGCCACTTTCTCAAGGCTTTCTCAACCGCGTAGGTCAGGGTAGGATTCAAACCCAGGCCTGCGCTCTGAGGGCCTTGCTCCTACCCAGTTTCTCCATGTCAAAACAACTCCTTTTCTATGGTAAGGATCCCAAACTTCCTAATTTTTGCCATCTGCCAGCGCTACCACTACTTATGTAACATTTTTCTTGGGTTAGTTTAATTTTTAAATATAAGTTTATTTTAAGAATGAACCAAAGGCTCTGACCCTCAGGCTGACTCTGTTCTAAAGTGAAGATGGCGACACCAGTGCTAAGAGCGTGCTCGCCCGCGGGGGCTAAACTGATCCTGAGGCGAGCAGGGGAGAGGGTGGGGGAGAGGGACGGCGCTTTCTTTCGTAATTCAGTGTTTGGCTCCAGCAGTCAGGACCACCTGTACCAGGGGACAGTCTCCCCAGGTATGTCCAGGTTTCTTCTCCTCTGATGGGAGCCCAGCATGCAGTCAGCCTCTGAAGAAACCCTTGAAGAATGTTAGTAACAGGTCACACCCAGGACAAGCTCTGTCCTAGTTCCTAATTAACGCCTGGTTTCCCCTTGGACCTCAGCACTTGGCCCGAGTCTTGTCTCCGGAAAGGAAGTTCTTTTCCTTCCAGACACAGAGCTCAGCTCCCAGCAAGGAGGGAAGCGGGTGCCAGTGCGTGAAGCACCGCGGAGGCTCCTGCAGGCCGGCAGACCCAGGCACGCTGGCGGACTCCAGCCCTGGAAGCAAGCCCTGAAACAGCTGGTGCCCTGGCAGAACATTCTCCACTGGCTGGACAGACTTGTTTATCTCCCAGGGAAAGCCACAGAAGTGAGTCCTTTCCCTGGTGGAATTTGGAAAAGGATGTGGGTTTTAACCTTCTAAAAGCATTCACTTTTCCCTGTGGTTAAACTAAAAAAGTCACAGGATATTTTTGAGGTTGGTCTCTCTAGATTACACAGAAACAACAAAACGCAGGGCTGCTAACTTCACACAGAAAGTTCCAGACCCTAGACGCAAGTTGGGGGTCGTCCTATTTCTCATGCTTTCCTGTGAGTCCATAGAACATTCCAAATTAACGCCTGGAGGAGAGTAAGCCCGGGAGGGAAGGTTTGCTCTGGACAGGGTCACACGGTGGGGATCCAGAGGCCCCAGTGTGCAGAAGCATAAAACTCTTAAAAAGAACAGGAGGCTCCTGCAGCCCACTGTTGGGCTGGCAAATGTTTAACAACCAGTTTTCTTAGGAAAAAAAGCTCCAATTTATAGCATTTACCAGTTATCATGGTGCAAATATTTCCACTGTGGCTGATTTCAGGCTACCAGTATGACTGGCTGGATGAGGTTTCAGAAAGATAAGTTCACAGTGGCTCTGAGGAGCTCACGGAACACCGGCCCCAGCCCCGGGGGCTGCAGCACCACCACCCACGCCCACCTGCCCAGGGCAGTCTGCTCCTCCCTCCTTGCAGCCACACCCCAAAAACTGCCTGTGACCCCAACAGAGGTTGCCCTTAAAGTTCATTTGAACTGATTTTTCCCTTCATAAAAACAATAATTGTTGATAATTTATATCCTTCCTTTTAATAACTCCATTTAATAATAATTCTAATAAAAATTTAAATAGCTAATATGGAAGGAGGGGAGGACCAAGCTCGGGCCTCTTTTTCATTCCATCCCATGTTACCGCCACTCCTGGGCCACAGCACCTCTGGGCCTGTCTTTAAGACAGCATTGTGGGTCACTGCAAGCTCAGGGGTTGGACTTCCATAGACTGTTCTGTGCTCCTGGGCATGGAGTGAAGGGCAGAGAGCACACTCACATCATCTCCCTGGGCAGCCCTTGTCCCCAGGGCCATTGCACGTGGCTCTGCAGCTCATGCCAGCTCGAAGGTGCCAGCCCAAGGACGCTGGCATCCATGCCAGGCCACGCACCTGTTCAGACAGGGAGCCCTCCTGCAAGTCCACAAAAGTGTCCCCATTTGCACCAGTGAAAACCATGCTATAGCCAGGCGCAGTGGCTCACACCTGTAATCCTAGCACTCTGGGAGGCCGAGGCAGGAGGATCACTCGAGGTCAGGAGTTCGAAACCAGCCTGAGCAAGAGCGAGACCCCGTCTCTACTAAAAAGAGAAAGAAATTAATTGGCCAACTAAAAATATATAGAAAAAATTAGCCAGGCATGGTGGCACATGCCTGTAGTCCCAGCTACTCAGGAGGCTGAGGCAGGAGGATCGCCTGAGCCAAGGAGTTGGAAGTTGCTGTGAGCTAGGCTGACACCACAGCACTCTAGCCTGGGCAAGAGAGTGAGACTCTGTGTCTAAAAAAAAAAAAAAGAAAAGAAAAGAAAACCATGCTAAAAACCTCTTGCAAAACCTTAGACTGGAAAACTGTGCCACAATTTAGTTATAAAATCCAGAAAATTAATAGGTTTATAATGTAAAAGAGAAGACTGTCCTTTTTCAACATGGCTGGCCTGCGATGAATCCAAATCTGGAGGAGCCCACCCTGGCTGGAATCCTAAGTTCCAGGGTAAAGATCAGAACATACTAGTTATAGCCCTGCACAGCCATGGTGGCCAAAGGCCTTTGCTTACAGGAATGACTCTGAAGCTTCGGTCACCTGGATGAGGAGGAAGGCTCACCAGGCCGCATCCAGTGGCCTGGGATCTGGGAAGCTACAGGTGACTGCTCATGCTGTAGCAGTCAACTGCCCAGGCATCAACCCCAGTGGGACTGCAAACCCACCCCCACCCCCATGACTGCACTGGACCTGCCTGTGGTCGCCATGGCCTCTTCTCACTTGGCATCCATCCCAGCCTCCCTAGGTGCATCCTCCACTTGAGACACCCTTGCATCTGTGGTTCTGCACGTGAACCAGCTTGCATCACGTAGCTGCACACAGGAGAGGCTGCAGGTGTGCTGCTGCTTTGCTGCTGCTCAGTGTTGCGGGGAGATGCTGGGTTCTTCTGGAGCCGTCCCACTAGCTGTGAGGGTGCAGCCAAACCAGCAACGCGGTGGCTTCCTGACCCCAGGACCAAGGCCACAGCAGTGTGTTTGGAAACTCAATAGTGGCAGTGAGCTCTCTGTAGTCCCTTCTGATTGTGCCAAAGGAGGGTGCTGAGGGACCACCCAGAGACTGCTCGTCCTGCCTTCCAGAGCGTTGTAGGCACCCTGCCTAAATGTTCTTTCTGCTTAAAAGAGCAGCAGTAACTTTCCTTTCCTGAACTGAATCCTGACAGATACATTTCCCATGGGACACACAGCCACATTACCACGGATGCATTTCAAATATAGATTCCCGGGGCCCACTCAGAAATCCTGACTCAGCGAGGCCCAAGCAGGGCCTGGGCACTGAACTGTTAGAAACCCTCCCCCGGGGACGCTGAGGCACGGCCTGTGGCTGGAAGTCACTGCTTTAGATTCCAGCCAGAGACACTACATGGCTGAAGCCGCCTGGCCGATTTCTCTGGCCCGTCTAGAGACCACAAGGAAGTCCTGAACATGTTTACATCTGGTAAGATTCTATGTGACCGCTTCTAAATTCCATGTCCACGTTGCCTCATTACTGTGGCCAGGGCTTTTGTCTCCCAAAGCCTTCCTCCACGGAGAACCGGCAGGGAAAAATGGGACTGTGTTGGCCCAAACAGGGGACAAAGGAACCCATAGTATCTGCCAATGGCCCAGAAACCTCTCTCCAGGCTTCTCAGAGGAGTTTGGCTGGATCTGTTGATGGGAAATTCTCAGCCTCCTCACCCAGCCCGACCCCCTACTGTCACCACATTCAGATGAGGGCAAGACAGCCATTCGTGGGGGAGTCAGGAGAGGAATGAAGGGAAGGCCCCCTTTCTGAGGAGCAGCCAGCACTGTGCTGTCACCCCGTCCCCTGGCACCAGTGACTCCACAGCCTTTGGCCCCACCTCCTGCAGCCAACCTGCAACCCTCCGTGAGGGGGCTTGGAGCCTCCTGGCACCAACAAACCCCCTCCCCAGCTGGCAGCAGTGCCTAATCATTGTCCACTCATCCTCTAGGGCCCGCAGACATGTGGGAGACATGGCCCTGGCCAGCGAAGGTCAACAACAGCACGTACCGTCCACACAAGGCAGAGCCCAGCCCTGGCCCACTGGGATCGTGTTTACTTAGAGGTGTGTGGAGGTCGGTAAGCCCAGGCTGCAGGGTCCCTGCACACCTGCACCTCCTCCCTCTGATGGCACCTGACATCAGATTCCTCAATACCCCCTGAGCCAATTCCGGCATTTCCAGCTGTGTGAATTCCCTAATTCCTGAAGGTCTCTGAGCGTCAGGGTCCTGGGCTTTAAAACCGAGGGTGACCAAGAATATGAGCTGAGATCATCGGTGTCCAATCCTGCCCAGAGAGCCAGGGGTGAGGGCAGCAAGGCCAGAGACTGGACACAGAGGAGACACCAGATGGCTTCGGGAGGACAGGGGGCTAGCACAGGAACCTCCATCCAGCCCTGCATGCAGGCTGGTCACAGGGAACCAAGAGCTCTGGTGCCCAGTCAGGAGGTCTGACCACCCTCACCCCACAGCCCCCGGCCCAGGGCTGCACTGGGCACTGGCCACAGGGCATGTTCGTTTCTGTCTGGGCTTTGGTTTTCATCCCATGTGTGGAACACCGAGTCTAACCCATGGTGACGTCTTCGCTCTGTGTCTGCTTAGCGTGCAGGAGGAAGTGGAGAAGTGGAGGCGGGGGAACAGAAATGCAGCACCCTGGGAGGAAGGGCGGGGTAGGGGTGGAGGACAAGCCAGGCAAGAAGCTTCCACCCCCCGGCCTCTGTGCTGGCCAAGCTGTCCTGATGGGAACTGGACACCACCAGGCCACGGGTTGCCACAGCGCAGCCCACAGCAAAGCTGCGAGTCAGGCTTAGCTGCTGTCTAGCTAAGCCTGCTGCTGACAAAGGCCTGTCATCACACAGCAGCCAGCATCAGAGGTGGCACCAAAGGCCTGCCCTTCCCCCTGGGGACCCTTCCCTGCCCCCACCCCAAGTTTGCCCCTCCCCTCAGCCAGGTGCTCCTCACTCCCCAGCGGCCCTTGTGTAGCAGAAGGAAGTTCACAAATGCAAGGCTCCAGCTCCAAGGTAGGTGTTTGCTCACTTGTGTGCTCCTGGGATTAAGCCTCTGCCACGCTTTGCCCCAGAGAATGCTCAGTAAAGTCCCCATCAAAGAGATCTCCACGGACACAAAGACAAACTCGCTCAGCATGGGCTGCTCGCTGCAGTCTGAGTGTGAAATTCTGAGAACTTTAGCTTGCCCAAAAGAATGACAGAGGAACATAAGCAGTCATATAGAGGAAGACTTAAAACATTACCTGGCTTCAACTTCTGGAGCCCATCTTAAGGAGAGGTAGATTCTGGTTTAAAACCAGCATGTCCAAGTAACCCGGGGTTTCTACCCCATTCTGGCTCCCGGGCACCAACTGCAGACCAGGCGTTGCAGCCCGAGCCACTCGAAGGGCTGCCTAGGGCTCCCTCCCCTCAGGTGTGAGCTGGGCCTGGACCGCCATAGGGCCCCTCTTCACCCCTTGCTCCTCGGGGTCAGCCCAGCTGTTTCCCCCACAGGATCACTTGTCAGCCTCCCAGCAGTTAGTGCCCCCCCCCCCGCCTGCCCTGATACTTTGATAGAGGGGTTTGCTCACTAAGGTATTAATCTGGGGGCAGCAGAAGAGCAAGGTGCAAGGATTAGGCTCTCAGGACATGGGGCAATGGCACATTTTAGCTGCCACACTTGTTCCCCCAAGGTGACATCCTACTCAGTGTCGTGGCCCCTGAAAACGTCACCCCACGCCTCCTGGCCCAGCAGCCACAGAGCCGCCAGTGCCCTGCTCTTCTTCAACCTGAAATCTCTGCTGACCTTGCTCCACCTGCAACTGGAACAGACCCTCATCCTCCAGACACCGTTCCAGGCTTTCGCGCCATGTGTCCCTCTCAACACTCCACAGCACAGAGGAGAAGCCTGACTCCATTTTGCAGCTAAGCTTCAGCTAAGCTTCTTCCTTTAGGACCACAGCCAGGGGACAGAGCAGCGTGGAGCATGGCCTCGCACCTCCACCATGTCTGCAGTGACCCTGCCGTGAGCTCACCCGTCCCCATTCCTGCCTTCATCAGGTTTCCCCTCCTCTGCCTCTCAAAACTCAACTGTCCCCAAGCCTTCTCCTACCAGAGAAGGAGAGTCTATGGTGGGACTTCCCGCTTCCCATTGTCCCCCAGGGACCAGCCACTTCTGTGACCTTCATAAGTGCCAAGTATAGACACCAAGGCCAAGGGCAGAAACAATCCTCCCAGGGAGGTGGCTCCCTGTTCCCAGAAAAGGGTCAGACCCATCTTGCACTCCCCTGAGGGCCTCCAGACCAGGTACCAGGCTGTGTAGACTCAATGAGGCCCAGTGCTCGGCCCAGCACGCCCACCTGGGGAGAAAGCCCTCTCCCCCAATCCCTGGCACTCACCAAGGGGCTCTAAGGCAGGCAGGGTCAGAGGAGGCCTGATGTCCCTTCTGCTCCTCTGGATAGGGGTTTCTCCCTGTGCACAACCCCACCCAATAAGAAGGCCAGGACGAAACAGCCACAGAAATCACCCCCTCCAGGAGTAGTTTCCACAGTGGAGACTACACTCAGCTCCCAGGGAGGGCGCGTGCTGCCTGTTCTTGCTGCTTCCTCACCGCCTGCTCGGGGCCCAGCTCTGTGCCAGCCCACTGCATGCAGCCCACCGGTGTTGGAGCAAGGCTGGGGGCATCTCTCCTTTCTCTTACAGATAAGGACACTGAGGCTCAGAGTTGACAGGCCTGAGGCAGAGGCCACAGGGCTGGCCAGACCTAAAACCTGGTCTTCTGGCTTAATTAAGATGCTCTTGTTTGGCTTAGTTCAAGTTCAGACCCCTCTGCAGAGATCCTTGGACATGAGATGTGCTTAGTTCAGAGCCTTGGCAGACACCCTCAGCCTGGCACCCACACACAGCCTGCTCTCTCCTATTTGGGGCTCACCCCAAGGGCTGAGAGCATCTGGGACCAGCTCAGGGCCTCCTACTGCTCCCCATGCCCTGGGTCCATCCCCAGCCTGGAAATCCCTGGCCTAGACTCCCAGGCTCCACCAGGGAGAGGCACCCCAGGATCTGGGCAGGCAGAGGTCTTGAAGCCTCATTAATCTGCCAGGGCCCACCACCATCTTCCTGAAAGACAGGAATTTGCTCCTCCACGTGCCCACCCCCAACGGTCTCTAGAATCTGCCCACTTGAACTAAGTTATGAAAGACAGTCTTCTAAAATAGGCACCTGCTGGAGAAGTGCACGTGGACAGTCAGAGGGAGCTGCTGCCCAGGGTGCTGTCTGGCCACACAGCCTCGGGGGCCCCAGATTATCTGCACTCACCTCTCGCCCTCCAGAGCCCCTGCCCTGCCCAGGGCTTGCCGGCCCACTGGTTCACTAGCGGGAAACAGCTGCCTTGGGTGGCTCTGGGCAGAGGAAGGCTGGAAATGGAGCCGGGGCCCTGACCTTGGGTCACAGACTGCCCTCTTCCTGGGAGATGGGCACTGACATCCCAGGCTGAGCCCCTGCAAGGCCAAGGGCTCCTGCCCCTTCACCTCCCAGTGGGCAGTGAGCACCACACTTACGAAGGAGGCAGCTGCACAAAACCACAGTCAAAGAGATCTCCTCCTTTCAGAGTCCTGCAGCCAGCGCCAGCACAAGGCCCAGCCTCACCGCCCAGTTATAATGCCTAACACAGTACTGGAATCTGATAAGTAATGAACAGTAGCTACAGCATAATCATCACAATCCCTCCTCTCCTTGTGCCAACACTCTAGCGTCATTTCAGTTATGATAATCACCCCCACTGTACAGCTGGGAAAATCATGCCCTGGGAGATCACACACTTCCCAAGGTCACCAGCCAGGAGGATGGCGCCCAACCAGAATGTGCCTCCTTCTGCTGACCTGGTGCCAGGAGGACCTGAAGCAGTGCAGGCTGCAAATCCACCACACACAGGGCAAAGGCTGCCAGCATCTTCCCAGGGGTGCAGCTGCCCCTGCTGACCAGCCACCTGTGAGGCTGAGAGTTGGGAGTTTCTTTCTCCATGTCACCAGAGATTCTCCTGGGGGCTAGTTGACACACACACTTCCTGGCCACTTGCAAGCATCCTGGTATCCAGGAAACTGCATTGCCACCAGCATCCCAACCTTTGTCAGTCCACAGGGTTTCTTTAACTGTGAGTCTGGACTTTGATATTCCAGCTGACAAGGCCTGTGACCATCTGAGGTACCCTGGGTGCCAATGCAAGAGGCACCCGGGCAGGAAAGCACTTTGCTCAGCGGCAGTGTGTGTGTCTGCTGGCAGGACAACCAGCGCCACTGTCTGGGGGGCTTTCCTTGGAGAGGGGAAGAAGAAAACCTCATGGCAAAACCTAAAATGACCAGGAAAATAATTAACCTGAATTAGTCCCTCAAATACTAGCTGTATGTACACTTTTCCCTCAAACACTAAGTAGAAATAGTCACCTGATCTCAAGCCTGGCTAAGTTCTCCAAAACTGTTTTAGACTGTGTCTGTTTATTTTTCGAGAGAGAGAATAATAAATACTTTGCTGTACTCATAAATTTGTCGCTGGCCCGGGGCTGCTTCGGTGCACTGGCTGCAGGCCTGAGAACCCCCACGTGGTTTGCATGTGACCGCACGCCTTAGCAGGCTGGCCCGTGCCCAGCTCACACACGGCCTGAGGCTGCTTCACACTAACTCGGTGTGCACATGGTGGCGTCCAGCCCAGCGGCCACCACACATGGTCTGCCCGCCACCGGGTCCAGGCACACCTGAGACAGTGACAGAAGGGAATTAGCCCTTGGGGAGTGCCACGGCTGGACCTGCTCAATGCTGGGCCTCCGGGTGTCCAGGTAGCTCCTCAGGGTTTTCATCTTTCACTGAAGAACTGCTCCCAAGGCAGCAGCTTCCAGTTCCTTTCTAAGTTTGTTCATGCACAGATGGAGGTGCGCCAGTGATAGGAAAGCAGCTGAACTGCTAATGAACTCGAGCAGCCACCTGGTGACCTGAGCGGCTGGGGATAGACGGAGAGATGCGGCAATAAAGCACACAGCTGGGGACATCATGGGCCTGAGATATCCACGAAAAGGAAGTTGAGCCCTAAGCAAAGGGGGCTTTAATGGAGAACCGACATCCTGCACTGAGTGACCCCAAAGCCTCTGAGCAAGGCAGTCCCCCACAGGAAGCAGCTCTGGGAAGGCCTGCCTAAGCCCCACAACGCATGCGCAGTGTCCAGAAGGGTGCTTGGCACACACAGTCTGCTTAAGGAATCAAAGAACAGAAATATCAGCTTTTAATAAAAACTGTTCAAAGACAATTGTATTTATTGTCCCACCCTCAGAAGGGTGCTGAGAGGCAGGTTGAGTGGACCGGGCTGGTTTTATTACTCCCGCACATATTTTGTTCAGCTTGTGTCGTGTTTACTTTTCCTGGGATGAGAGAACATTTCCAAAGCTGAAACACACTCCCTGGTACTCAGACAATCCCTCCCCCCGGAGCCAGACACAGGCTCGGGAGACTGGGCCAAACGCCTCCTCTATACCTTGGACGTTCATGATGTTTGTTTCAAAAGCCCCAGTTCCTTCTATGGGAATCTAGAGACATTAAGTGCTGCCACGTGAACGAGACGGCCAGGCCTCCTCCCCAGCTGGGTGATCCTGCCTGCTGTTAACTGGCCCAGCAAGGGTGTTTGGTGTGTTGTCGCAGCAAACAGACGGGACGGCCCAGGCTGCCTGCTGGGGACACCCACCAGGGGACACGCAGTACCTGTAGGTGATCCTCACTTCCGTTCCAGGTTCGTCTCGTTCCCAGATCAAAGCCACACTCTCAGGAGACTTCTGGACATGCTGATCCAAGCAGTTGACTGCACAAAAACAGGTTTTGCAGACGTTACAATTGGCGCTTTCGGAGTGAGAATCCAGGTAGGAGGTGGGGAGTTTCTAGTTCGCTGAGGAGCCTTGCTCTGCACCTGCTGAGAGGGCCTCTGCCCTTATCCATGGAGAGGTTTCCACCTCTTTGCAAGGGGAAGGGTGATTGTCAGAGCTGTGAAAACAAAGATGGTCACTACACAAGCACAATCCCAAAGGTGCGAGGTGCTCTCCCACCAATATTCTGAAGTGGTCGCTTCATGCCAGTGGTCCCAACCCTGCATGTTGGCCTCCCCTTGGCACCCCTGGCAATGCCCCCCCCAGCGGGCCCTGGGCTTTCAAAGCTCCTGGATAGTGCTGATGTGTGGCCAGGGGCGGGCACCACAGCAGCGCTGGTGGAAAGAGCACGGTGCAAACAGGACACTCCCGCTCCAGTGCACGGCTGCTGCGGCTGCTCCCCGGTACCCAGGGAATCTGCCCCAGGGTGGAGGTGCAAGCCGGGATGAGGGGCCAAGTGCCCTCTCATGTGTTTGACCAGCACCCTGGAAACCAGCCCCTGCTCTAAGAAGTGACTCAACAATAGGGAAGTGTCATCCTGGTTTTCCAGAAGCCTCTGCTCCCCTGCCCTCCATTGCCCAAGCTCAGATCACATGACCGCCCGCAGAAACAGAAGTCAGTTCTGCCGTTTACTGTAAACCTGGGGATTATTGGGTCGCGTGCATTGACAGCCTGCTCGGTATTCATTGGTCTCAAAGGTGAGTCTGACCTGGGCTGGCAAATGCCCAGCCCTTCTCCACCCCAAAGCCAGGTGATCACAACTCACTTTCCCACAGCGGGGCCCCGGGTATGTGGAAAAAATGAGTCCTTGTGAATAGCTTTGGGGTCAGTAGCCACCCCACCTGGTCTCTCAGGGTCACCCCAGTGTCCCATACATAAATTATACCCCGAAACATTTAATAAATGAAGATAGATGCCAGGGAAAAAAATTACTAATACTAGTAACTGACAGAGGAAAGTTCTTTGAACTACTAGAAAAATAGAAGAGAAGAAAGGCCAAAAAAGTAGAAGAAGAAAACCAAGAAGAAGGGGCTCAGTGGCAGACCTGGATTTATACAACAAATCCACCGTCAGTGTGAGTGTGTGTACACACACACGTAAACCCCACATGAAGCCCTCACCAGGGTCTCCAGTGTCGTTTGCAGCCACAACCCATGGGCGTCCAGGCTCGTGACCTCACTACCATTAAGCAGGTGGCAGGGCGGTTGCTCTCTGTTCCAGCACAACTTTATTACTTTAAAAACACTAGAATCTCCATCCCACCCCCTGGAAGCCTTCCCCATTTTCCCAAATGTTTTTCCAGGTGACGGGAGTCTTTTAGGAGCACAGGGGAGAGGGCGTATAAACCCTGCAATGGTTTGTTCAACCAGTCTCCTGGGCGCCACTTCCGCTCCAGGGACCCTGCGGAGTGCGAAGGGAAACGCGGGGATAGACGCTCAGCGCCTGCAGAGGGTGCAGGAGACAGACGCAACTAAGAAACATGCGAAAGTAACCAAAAAGCGCAAGGTAGGCTGCAGCAGGCATCGTGACCAAACAGAAGCACGGAGCTGAATCTACCCTGAGAAGGCAAACCCAAGGAAGAACCACCTGACACCGAAACAATAATGACCACAAGCGTCTCCATGTAGACAGCGCCCTCTGTGGGCCAGAAGAAGGGACCATCAGTATCTCCTCTTAACAGATGGGAAAAGAGAGGCCCAGAGAGGTTAAGCAGCCTGCCCAAGGCCACACAGTGGCAGAGCTGGATTCAATGCAGGCAGAACAGCTCCAGAGTCTATGCCAACACCCTGCCCTGCGCACCAGCCTACAGTCCAGCCAGGCAGTGCTCTAAGAACAGGAGGGAGAAGGGTGAGCCCTGCCAGCAAGGCAAGGACTATTCAGGTAGGTGAGAGGAACAAGGAAACTATGACGGAGATGGAAAAACAGCAAGGCTGCCAGGGAGAAGGTTAGTAGCTGGCATAACAAACATTAGGCAACCTGGTCCACAGGCTGAGTTCAGCTTACAAATGTGCAGAATCTCTGACCGGCATGTGCGTGTGTGTGTGTGTGTGTGCGCGTGTATGTATGCGTGAGCATACCACTCCAGTCCAATATTTTAAAATCAAGAGATTTCACACTAAAACCATAGATTTCTGGCTTCTGAACAATTAGCAGAGAGGCCACCCCTCATGGTGGCTCTTTCCCCCGATGCTGACCTGTCCCCTCCAGTGACTCTGGGTCGGTTATGACAAGCCTGGCAGGCCCAGCCAAGGATGGACACTGAAGAAAGACTCGAAGTAGGATCAGACATGGGGAGGGCCATGCAGAAGTGGGCCCAGCAGGAGGAGGGTGCCGCTGGTTTGTGCACGGGGGCCTGCTTGACCCCGGGGGGCGCTCCAGCCATCACCTGGGGGCTGGTCACAGGTACAAATCCTTAGCCCCATCCAGACCTGCTGAGTTACAACCTGCTTCATAAGAAGTGCCCAGGAGATGTGTGCCCACGCTGGCATCTGGGAAGCTCTGCTCTGACACGCTCTCTGCACTTTGAATTTGACCTGGAGTCATGTTGAAGAGAGGCCTGCCCAGGTGTAAATTAGCCAACAGCCTCCGAGTGCTCCCGTGACCTGCCCAAGGCCCCAGCAGGAGGCAGCAGGAAGGGCTCAAACCTGTTTGACACCACACCCAGGGTTCATCTCATCACGGGGCCTGCTCCACGGCAGCTGGGAACCTTCTCACCCAGGGTGTCTGCCTGCACCTTCCAACTGAGACTCTCACAGCCACAGAGCCCAGCAGGGCATCCTGTGCCTGTTTTATGGCAAGCAGGCAGCAGAGCTGAGGAAGGTGAGGGGGAGCCCTGCCACAGGATGGACAGCACCCATGGTGCAGCTGGGTGGCCAGTGAGATCAGCCACGTGTGCATCTCTTCCGGGGCTGACAGGTCCTCATGGAGCCCATGTGCAGTGTCCTCCAGGTGTCTCTGACACACAGAAGGTGCTCAAAAAGTGGCCACCAAGACCCCTGTAATCTACTTCTCCCACTGGTTGTGCCAACTCTGGGGAGCTCCTTCTGCCCCAGGGCATTTCACTGGTTTCTCCCTGCCTGGGTTGCTGTCCCCTCTGCCCACCCATGCTGCGGGTCTCAGCCTGCGTTTCTTACACTCTCACTGAGCACCTCCCTTCCTGTGAACCCCAAGCGTCCCTCTAATTCTGCCTGAGATGTTTAGCGCTTGTGACCCTCCTTTGGGCAGGGGCCGAATATCTGCTCACACTTCAATACAGCCAGCCCGGCCGGGCACGGTGGCTCACGCCTGTAATCCTAGCACTCTGGGAGGCCGAGGCCGGCGGATCGCTCGAGGTCAGGAGTTCGAAACCAGCCTGAGCAAGAGCGAGACCCCGTCTCTACTAATAATAGAAAGAAATTAATTGGCCAATTAAAAATATATATAGAAAAAATTAGCCAGGCATGGTGGCACATGCCTGTAGTCCCAGCTACTAGGGAGGCTGAGGCAGGAGGATTGCTTGAGCCCAGGAGTTTGAGGTTGCTGTGAGCTAGGCTGACGCCACGGCACTCAC
>CAUYRT010044138.1:0-30946 GCA_963574885.1 Lepilemur ruficaudatus
GATCCTTCTGCCTCAGCCTCCCAAGTAGCTGGGACTACAGGCATGTGCCACCATGCCCGGCTAATTTTTTCTATATATGTTTAGTTGGCCAATTAATTTCTTTCTATTATTAGTAGAGATGGGGTCTCGCTCTTGCTCAGGCTGGTTCTGAACTCCTGACCTTGAGCAATCCGCCCGCCTCGGCCTCCCAGAGTGCTAGGATTACAGGCGTGAGCCATCGTGCCCAGCCCTAATTACAGTTTCATTTGCTTTGTGGTTTTAAAATCTCTCCATCCTCAAAGTCACCATGACCATAGAAAATAGCATAGAACATCCTACATAGCAAAAACCATGGAGGTACGGCCAAAACTGTATACAAAGTAAAATTCATGAAAAGAATCAAATGCAGCTAATTCACCTAAATACCGTGGAGCTGTTGAAAGGGCAGTGATTTTAGACCAGAGTTAGAGAACTTAGGACCACAGCCTTCTTTACTAGTTATCTCTGAATTTGGACCAATCATTATACCTTCATTCTACTTCCACCTCTGGTACCTTTGAAGTCTCCCATCCATGGGAAGATGGGATGAATTGCCACTTGGGAATAAAACTTTAACCATTATAATAGGACAGCATCCCATTTATTTGCCAGATATTCATAACTCATCAGATTTCCTTGTCTGGTGCCATGGAATACCACAAACACAGGACTTTGTCAGAGATTGCTGCCACATTTAATTGTCCACTCTTCACCTTTTTCAAACCCCAGGTTGCACAAACGATCTCCAGCGAAGACAGCCTTAAGGACTTGCTATCTATCTATATACTTCTCCAGGCATTTAAAGTATATGATAGTTACAAGTTAGGTCATAAAAAAATGATATTCTTAAATCGCCCTAACTTAGCTTCTTGCCCAAGAAAGAATCATTTTCACCATAATATTTGCAACTAACTTGGAGATTCTGGCATATGCCATAGGTTGAAATGGGTAATAGGTCTATGAAAATAACTTTTCATTCATTTAGGGTTATTGTCGAGACATTTCCGTCGTCATGCTGTTCAATGCCTCCTGCATGAAGTCCCACATTACAAATTCTTTTGAAACTTAGCAGGACTTTGCTCCTTTGAGGTGTGGATAGCTCACGCGTATGTCTTTCCGTTGGATATTAAGAACTAGGTAGCAAAGATTATTTCTCTTTTTGATTTTGTTAGCCAGGGCCTTTGAGCCAAATTCAGTGTCCAGTTAAATGTTGATACTCTGGCCGACTTAACTATTTTTATTAGACAGTGAGTATAATGCAGTGACTAAGAGTGAGCTCCACGTAATCACGCTGCCTGCAATCAAATCACAGCTCGGCCACTCACGAGCTATGTGACCTTTAACAATTTATGCAGCGCCTCGAACCCTCAGTTTCTTTATTGCAAAATGGGGATAAACAATCACACCAACCGTATGCGGTGCTGTGAAGATTAAATAAGAAAAGTCATGTAAAATGTCTAGAACCAACACTGGCACGTTATACTCAATACTTTCATATACTTTATTTTAATAATCTCATTTCAGATTCATCTCTAATTATTAGCCACTTCTAATTTTTAAAATGCCAAATATCAACAGCTAACATTTACTAAGTCAGCACTAACCCACCAGACACTGTTCACCTGTTTAGATGCCTCAACCACTGCACCATACTGAATCTCCACTAAGAATAAGTTAGTCACAAAAAATAATTTTATTAGCTATTAGATTTGCAGCAAAAAAAATTCCCTTCCAAGAAAAAAGATCCAAAAAGTGAAATCATGTGGGCCGTGTAATTCTTAACATCTGATGGATAGAAATAGTAAAATTTGCCATCTCGCAAATTTGTGGAAAGAAACAAAAGACATTATACATATGTGTAAAAGCTTTGGGCGTATTATTATTCCCTGGTTTTATATGGATGATAATGTTATACAATGTGAGTGCAAAAGTCGTCATTTGATGTACGCCAAGACAACCCTAAGTAAATGAAGCTAGAAAAATAAAGTGGTCAAGATTTGGAAGATTTCTCTTCCAAATAGGAAGAGAAAAGTCTAAGAAAAGACATTCCCCAGTTTCTGGAGATAAAACCAACACTCAGAAGCATGGTTATGGGAGAATCATTTTACATTTGTATGAACCTGAGGGCAAGGCATCAATATCGATGGATTGCAAATTCTGTTTGGTGAGAGTGTATATATACTTCCTTACCTTTGATTGTATATGTCAGAGTTCGTACATGTAATATTTTAAGGCCAAATCACTTCTGAAACATGTATAACCCCATGGAATTTGTGTTCGTTATTTTTTGCAAGACAGTAAAAATTCTTTGTCATTACATCCTTTCTTAATTTTAACTGCTTGGTGACTTGGGCAGATACATCAGGCACCAGTTAGTGGCAATGCATAAGATCTCATTTCAGCACGGTGGCTAGCCATAGTAAAAATAATAATCAAATTTAATCAAGATTGCATTGCATTTCCATATACCACACTAGTGATTTTATTGACGAATTTCTCATAATCATAATAGCTTACTGTGTGCCAGGCGCCACTTTTAAGTGCCTCATAAATATTTAGCATTAACTTTGACAATCATAGTCCTGTGAAGTAGTTACCATTATCTCTTACGAATCAGAAAACCATGGCACGGAGAGATTAAATAATTTTTCCAAATCATACTCCTGCAAGGAAAGCGTTGGAATTTGAAGCCAAACCGGATCCAAAACCCACACTCTTCATTCTTTACCACTACGGTCTACTCCTTCCTATAGGTTAGTCTCTGAGATGCAAAATGAAAACTGAAACAAACATGAAATTTGAACTTCCAAGCTGCTTCATCAGCCTTCCCCAGTTTTGAATCTGATTGGTGTGTCCTTTTCTCTTCATTTATCCGTGAGATTAACTCTTCCTCTGTTGCAAAGCTCATCCAACTTAAATGCTGCTTTCCCCTCAAATGGAAATAATGTTTCCTTCCTCTGTGCTCCCACAAAACTTGTACATTCCTCTAATTATAGCTCTTTCCACAATAGATCATAATTTTGGTTTGCCTCTTTCTTTCCCTACTGAACGTAAGATTTTCTTTTACTGCAGAAACTGTGACTTTGTGTTCCCGGTGCCTACAGCCCAGGAACAGAGGACGGTGGGAGGGAGGGAGAAGGTAGGAAGGGGGCAAGAAAGGAAGGACCGGATTCTTCTGCATATTAAATACTGTCACTATTTAATAGACACAGTATCCAAGAGTCCTCTCCATTTAGATAGATGACTTATATGTGAAGAGCCTGATTCAGTGCTGTAAATTTAGAAACAATGCATGAAGACATTTTTTAAAGTTAAAAAAGAGAGAGAGAGAGATCTGAAAGGAAGAAGAGAATAAAATAAGGGATGAGGCAAAAGAGTTTTGAGGATACTTTGAAACTGCTTAGACAAAGGAAAGAAAGCCAGTTCCTTCTCTCCTCCACTCCTGTCCAAAGGAGATACTTAGCTGATTAAAGCAGGAGCTGGTTCGCTTCCAAAAGACTGCATCACTCTCTATTTATTAACTTTCATGCTGTCTACAGATGGACGTATGCAGACATCTCACTTGCTCGAATACCTCATGGCCTGGAGTCAGACATCAATTGCAATTAATTTTGCCCTTATGCTGACTACAGCTGTGATCCCCTGCCCTTCACCTGCCTCATTGTTTTCTTCTTCTTTGCAACTTTCGCTGACTTGATCAACAAAAATCATGCAATATAGCCTTAAATTTCCATTTTCTTTGGACTCACGAGTCTCATCTGTTCTCCAAACAAAAATTCTGGCAACTCCTACTTCTAAACGTTTTGACCCATGGTGCCGGAAAATTACTGTAGTTGATTTCTTCTTCATCTAAAACACGGGCAGCTGCGGTATCCCACAGCTGCCTCACCCAGGATTCTATTTGTACATCTTCTTAATAGGCTCCCAGTTTTCCCTGTGGCTGTATATTTAAGCAATATTTTCTATTTTGAGAGTTTTTTCAGCTGGGCCAAAGGTTTGTTTAACTTTCCTATAAATGTCATTTCGGTGCTTGAGATGGATTAGTTTGGAGGCACCCAGAGCCACTACCATTACCAGGCTGACCCAAGGGACCCAAGATCCTAGCAACGGAGCCCATGTCATGGAGCTGGCAATACATCTCCTCTATGAATTTTAAATAATGAAATGATGAAAGCTATTTAGTACTGCACTATATTTCATCCATTAATCTAATAGTCTTTTTTAAAGCCAATCCCCTGCTCTGGTCTCCCTGGAATAGAAAAGCCATCTGTACCAACCCGGAATTATGGATTAAAGACTTATAAAAAAAGAGAGAGAGAGAGAGAGAGAGAGAGGAGTATATTCTCTCTTATACGATTTCCCTTGTTTTTGCTTTTCAGGTCCATTTTTACCATATCTTTTTTCTATGTATGATTTTTTTTTTCCTGGTGTAAATGCCTCATGAACATGACTTAGAGATGAAGTCCCATGTTTCCCTCTTTATCATATTCCATATTAAAATAACGAGTTTAAAAACATGGGTTGTAGATTTAGGCAGCCTGACTTCAGAAGCTAGACGTGCCACTAAGTGTCTTAGTGAACTTGATCAGGTAACTTAATCTTGCTAAGCCTTAGTTTTTCTCATCTGTAAAATGGGAATGATAATATGTACTTTTCCAGGCATGTGTGAGAATTAAGTTAAATAATGAACAGATACAAAGTTTCTGGCTTGGGCAAATATGCAATGTTCTATAATGAAAGCTGCTAATGAAGAATACATGATTCTGAGATAATTTTGAAACTATGTCTCTTCTCTCCAATTACTGTTTTAACATCTCTGAGAGTTTTGGGGGAAGGGAGTGGAAAGGATGTGGGACACTGAATATCACAGCAGTTTGATGATCTGATAAGTGCCCACTCTGTAATAATTTATCCTTTCTGGACTGCCTGGGTGCTCCATGCCAGCAGCAGGGTGACTGGGCTGCACCGAGGGAGAGCTTTGGTGAGGCAGGGACAGGGCGAGGAAGGGAGGCTGGTGAATTGAACAAGTCAGACTTTTTCAATGAGGCTTCTGTCCATTTCAGATTTCACAGAACACACGTCCAAGCTGGGTTAGAGCAGGATGCTGGGTTTCAAACACTTTTTTTTGGTGGCGTGGAGGGTGGGAACAAGTTTATTTTTTGCCTTAGCATGAAACTAACCTTAAATGCATGCCAATCTTAGTTTCCTGAATTCCTTTTCGGCATATTTGCAGCTCTAGAATTTTCATTAAAACAGTCATCAAAGCTCCACCCTCTCTAATATCTATTGCGCATGTTTCTTAAACGTCAGTTTCAGGATGTACTGCAAACAACAAATATAGCTGGTGTTCATTCCCACCTGGTCTTAAACTCACGGGCGACAGCGTGTCAGGGATGCTCCTAGGAGGATTGAGTCAGCGCCCCAGCCTTACTGCACTCTACTTATAACTGTGTTATTTGTACTTTAATCCTCTGCTAAATGCCATGTGCCCTGAAAAGCAGGGCTCGTTTCAAATTTATTTCACCAGCCGTCACAGTCCCTTCACAATACCGTGCATGGAGTACTACTATAAGGAGTGTTTGTAAATGAATTTTAATTACTCAGAACCTGGAAGTGAGGTGTCAGCCTTACGAAATTTACACACCCTCATGACCATGTCGGCAATCTGTGTTGCACTCAGGGGAAATTGCTGGAACTAGGAGGCTTCACTTGTTTCCTCCACCTCATTTCCTTACTTCTGCTAACAATAACAACAAAAAATCCACTTAAACCTCATCACTAAACATTCTGGCGCCCAGTGCGGTAGGATATATTAATCATGAGCTTTGGGGTCAGACAGGCCAGATCATAAAGGGAACTTTTTGTGCATCTAGACTAGTGACATAATCATCCAAGTCTTGGCTTCCTCTTCTGAAAAATGAAAATTGCAGTAATGCCTTCAGCACAAATTGATAATATTAAATATGTAAAAAATATACACATCAAGGGCTCAATAAATGTGAGTTAGTTTTCCTTTAACTTTTTCGGGCATTAGCAAAATAGGGTGAAATGTTCAGATCCTCTAGTAATCAGAGAAATGTAAAATAAAACAACCTTTTAGGTTAGTTTAGGTCCGTTTAGGTCCATGATATGATACCAAATGCTGACAAGGAGTATTTCGACAGGAATCTTGTATACTGCCAGGGAGAAAGGGAACTGCAGCAGCCATTTGGGAAAACAGTCTGCCAATCTTTGTAAAATTGAGTTTGCACAGATATGAACAACCTAACATCCCAACCGTGGGAATATATCACAGAGAAATTCCCAAACAAGTCCATAAAGAAACTTAAATGAGAAGACTTATTGCCGTGTTGCTTATTATAATAGGGAATTAGAGATAAGCTGAGTGCCCATCACTAAATAAATTATGGTGGATGCGTTCTGAAGAGTTCCACGCAACTGTTAAAAATACACACAAGTAGTTCATTGTAAGAAAAAGAACATGACAGGTGTAGTTTATGTAAATGAAGGCACATAAAAAACAGCACTGATGTTTTACAAGGATGCATACGAACTCAAGGCCGTGTTTCAAAGACCTGGGAGCGTGTGGCCATGGGAAGGAAATTGGAGCAGGCATTTGATGGCCAGGGAAGACACATTTAAAAAGGTCCCTCATACAGACCCGTAATGACGACAGTATGTCGTGACCTAAGGCAGATGGTAAATTCAAACCTCTGCACCTGGAGTCCAAAAAAGCAAAACTGAAAAGAAATAAGAATAAACACGTGTGTGCGTTGGGAAGGTGGGGGCGTGGTTGCGTGTATAACGTGTGCACTGCGTATTCTTGAAAGGATTTTCTGGGAATATAGACGACAAGCTCAATCATGGTGTCCCTCGGAAAGAGGAGGATTAACTGGAAGAGGCACAAGAGGAAATTTTCATCATATGCTTTCCATGTTTTTTGAGTCTTTAGCTTATGTCTGTATAGTATCTATTGAAATAATGGTTTAAATTATTTATTTAAATAGTAGTGGACAGTGACGTCCTAGGCCTTCACATTCACTCACCACCCACTCACTGAACTCGTCCAGAGCAACTTCCAGGCCTGCAAGTTCCATTCATGGTGTACCATGTTTTATCTTTTATGCCATATTTTTTACTGTACCTTTTCTGTATTTAGATATGTTTATATGCATAAACACTTAGCATTGTGTTAAAATTGCCTACAGTATTCAGTTAAGTAGCATGCTGTACAGGTTTGTAGCCAATGACCAGTAGGCCAATAGGCTAGGTGGCATAGAAGGCTACACCATCCAGGTTTGTGTAAGTACACTCTACCATGTTGGCACACCAACAAAATCACCTAATGGCACATGTCCCAGAACGTATCCGCATGGTTAAGAAATGCATGACTGTGCTTCATGAGAAGTTGTAAGAATTCAGATTTGTCCTGGTAACAAGATCCCAGCACTTCCTCAAGGTCAGTGGCTCCTGTCAACTCAACCCCTACTTCAGCATCTCGAAAATAAATGCAAACACATATTTTCCCACCCGTGGACTGGAGGTCAACGTCTCATTCTTGTCAAGTCCTAATCAAAAGATCTCGGCATTGAGAGGTGAAAATGACGCCATGCCTGAGTGGCCCTGAGACAGCAGCATGCTGAGGAACCCCTGCAGGTAAGCACAAACCGAACAACGGGAACAGGCGGAACCTGCCTACGCTTGTGCTCACCGTGCCCAGCTCTTGAGAATGACCAAGTGGAAAGTCAGTGCTGACCCTGCGTTCTGAAGATTGATGGTGTCAATAACCAGATTGCCGCTTGCAAAAATTGTTTTTGCTGAAACAAGCTGTCAGGAAGATGCAGAAAGGAAATCCGAGGTGTGCTACATTAGCCGGTGGCTTGAAAGTACTCTGTGACCATTTAATTTACCTCTTTGATTATGACGTAAGACGTCAGTTTTTTCCACTGGCGCTCTCTGCATGACCTTGAGCACCAGGCGTGGGCTATCTTTGGGCTCTTGTGAATCGGTGCCGAGGTAGAATGGAATCTACTTTCCATTAATATCCCTCAGAGAGAATAAAATAAGATTTGTCCCTCTGACGGATACATAATGCATTATTGTTCTTGGAACCAACTCCCGCCTGGTGCCTTGTAAACGAAGGTGCTCAATCAATGCCCTTGGTTGATTGATTGGTTCACCAAGTGAAAGTGTCCACGTGAAAAATCTATGCTTGGAAATAGCTCCCGTTAAAAAAGATCGAGCAGAAGCACCACTGCTGAAGAGTGCCCACATTCCACTCTTTTAAGGCTACCTGCACCCCAAAATCCCTCTCTTCCCCCTGTGCACACCACCCTTCCTAACACAATGCTTGTAACTGTCTATTAGTTTCATTTCTCAGGGCCTTTGGGAGGTAGACAGTTCCAATAATCTACACTGCATAATCTAAAAGGAATTATATGCCGGGAGCTCGAGTCAGCAGAAATCATTTTCTTTGATTAACTTAGAACCTTCCTTTATTACTCAGCAGACAGGAGTCTTGGAAATGATGAGAGCAAGATTCAGCAAGAATGAGAATAGAAAATCGGCATTAGGGTTTTGCACATATCATGTAAAAAGGACAGTTTTCTGTGAAGACGCGGGAGGAGGAGGAAATGAGAAATAGAAGCACAGACAGACAAATTCCATTTTACTTTGTTAACATTTAAATGCATTTTAATTTTTGTAAA
This sequence comes from Lepilemur ruficaudatus, assembly GCA_963574885.1. Lineage (NCBI taxonomy): Eukaryota > Metazoa > Chordata > Mammalia > Primates > Lepilemuridae > Lepilemur > Lepilemur ruficaudatus. Next base: position 8,727 of record CAUYRT010044138.1, read on the forward strand.
TGTAATACGATTAAAGAACAAAGACCCAGAGGATCCCATGCTGTCTCAACGAGGGTGTATGTTTGGAGAAGATGCTATATCATAATTTGAGATATGATTATTTAAATTGGCCTCTTAGCTAGGAGAGAAGAACCATGTTACTATGAATGCAGGCTTGCCAAAAACACACGAGCATGCTCAGACTGCACTCTGGGCCACAGCAGGCACTGGCTGCAGAAATCTGGAGGACTGTTTGAAAGTGGAACAGATGCTTCTTGCTAAAAACTATTGAAACCCTACAAGATGGGGGCAGGCCCAGAGGCTGACCTTGTAGTGCAGGAGATAAAGAATGGAGTGATGCCATTCAAGTGAGGAGAAACCCCCCAGGCAGCCTGACTTTGATAAATGATTTTAACTGTGATTCCAAAATAACAGGAATGCATTAAGTGGGTGCTGGCAGCATCCAGGGACAAGCAACACTGCACTTGTATTAATCAATCCAGCCCTGGCCCCACTGCAGACATGATTCATAAGCAGCATGCAGCACCATAGAAAAGCAGCCCGATATTGTGGAAAAGACACTCTGCTAAAAGTCAGGAGCATCAGGAGGTACCTGCAGATATTATTGTGCATGACATGCTATTTGCCGTAAGATGCTAAATACTTTACCAGCAGAACGTTACTCAATCCTCCCAGCACCCTCTGTAATGGGCAGTGGTATGTTGTAGCCAGCTTGGACCGGCTTATGAGAGCCTCTCTTTGCTGTTTGCATCTCTTCCCAGGTCCATGTTCAACGATGTCACACTGGTAGATTGAAATCAGCCATCCTGGGACTACTTGCATCAGAGAAATCAGCACATGCAACAATGCAGAACTTTTTTTTTCTTCTCCTCTAGAGAACTGATTAATAAACATTTACCAGCACACTACGGGTGATAAGTACCCTTATTGTAGCCTTTTATAAACGAGGACACAGGCTCAGAGAAGTTAGGAAACTTCCCCAAAGCTAAGCAGCTCTAGGTAGTGATGGAGTCTACACTGAATCTCAAGTCAATCTGGCTCCAAAGCCCATGCCTGCAAGCGTATGTGACATATTAGTGCCTCAGAAGATCCCTAGCCCAGTGCCAGCTCACATGACTTGGAACTCATCTTTAAGCCTCTTCCTTTGAACTCCAGCCTCCTGCTCAGTAAATTGGATGATTTAGATGGAAAAATCACGCAGTTAACAGCTGGTTTCATCCAGTTAATCTAGCCTACTGTGGCCATCACTCAGGAATTCACACTACATCATTTCAAAACCTTCCAAGAGGAAGAGGGACTCAATATTGTTGGCCTCAAGCTAAAATTTTTCCAGCATAACATGCACATTCCGACATTCTCCATATCTGCTTCTATAGTTTAGTATCCTTCCTTTCACCAGCCTATACATGCACCTTCCTCTTTCAGGGCCTGACTCCTTCTCTTCCACCCTGGGAGACAATGTGTGTTTTGATTAGGACAGATGAGAAATGCAAGATAATTCAAGGGTTTATGACACTTTAAAGACATGTCTAACCCAAGTGAAGGACTTATGTAGGAGCCATGTGATAGTATAAGGACATAAGACATTCTTGTTTGTCTGAAATAGTAGCAAAATATTTCAAGGCTATTGTTAAACTGTTTCAAGGCTATTATTCCCCCGGTGAGGCAACCACATTTTGCATTCAAATGCTTTGTTCTTGCTGTCATGGAAACCTTGACGGAAATGAAGGGAAGAAGCCTGTATCCTAGAACCACTGCCATCTTCGTGGAGTGCTTAATCCTTTTGTGCTTCCTTTCCCCTGGGATCTTAGAGGTTTCTCTAGGTAAAGGGGTTTCCACAGAGGGTCTACTGTGACAACAGCCTAGCCAAAACTGCAGTATTTCTGAGTGACAAGCGAGACGAGGATACAGATATAAAGATTTAGAGACATCACCCACCATGTACGATCATTCATTTTCACTACTGTTGACGTTCCTTAACACATTTGCACATGACACACGGTCAAATGTCTCCATTCAGTGTCCCAGTGCTTGGGAGCTCAGCCCCATGCCGGAGCAAATGAAAGGAGTCTTTAATTCTTGGCAGCTTCATTTGCTTCCTGATTCTTTATTCTCTGCGTCCTTTCTTCTTTGCTGTGAATGCTCTGCTTCCCCTGAGCTAATTTGATTTTTCAGAATGTACCTTTGCTTACCAGAGCACCCATTAAGTCAAGCTGAGTATGCTTCCTTTTAAGGATGTCGTTAATAGTTGTTTTTTTCATGCATTATACACATTATTCATGTTCTTCAATTTTGAAGCTATAGAGAAGCAAACCAAAGAGAACCAAAAAATCATCTGTATTTTCATTACTGCAAAAGATTATAATTGTTAATAATCCGGAATATTCTGTATTGATTCTGTATTCTTTCCTAACTCAGCATGTCTTTACATCAAAGGTTTAAACCAGTGGTTCTCAACCAGGGGTGATTTTGTTTTGCTGATTCTCTCCTTCTCCTTGCCAGGGGATATTTGACAAAGTTTGGAGCCAATTTTGGTTGCTACAACTGGGAGGGGGATGCTCTTGGCATCTAGTGGGTAGAGGCCATGGGTGCACAGAATGGCCCCCACAACAAACGGTTATCCAGCTGAAAATATTTATAGTGTCAAGATTGGGAAACCTTGGTCTAGACAAAGCCTAGTACATTCTAGGGTTTCCCATAACACCTATTGTATTTCCAGTTCCTCTAGTCAAAATTGTGATTTATTCCTGACCGTCTTCCTCTTGGAGCCCAGCAATGATCATCCACCCATAGAATTGACAGACAATTGGTGAGTAACAAACACACTAGTGAGTGAAGGACTCGCTTCTTCTCTGTCTCTGCTACAGTCCTATGTCCTTCTCCAGATCTGATTAGAACCTACATTTTTTTTTTCATTTTCTCTCTCTTAAATGCCCTCCTCTCTCTCATTTTTGTACCCAAGTGTCCTGAATTGATCTTTCCCACATTTTATTATGGACTTGATTATTTGCACTTCACATTCTTTGAAGGGTTTGGTCTTTACAATGAACGAGCAAAAATAGTGGCATCACTCGAGAGGAACCCTAAGGGGACAGGAGAAGCTCCAGAGAGCTCCAGAGGGCTCCTAGGATGACAGAGGAGAAGGAAGCAGTGAGACTGCCGGGAAAGTCAACGCAGACTCCCCCAACTAACATTAATCCAGACATGTAACATGAGTGGGTCCTAGGGCCCTGACTCACACGTCAGGCACCTCAGTGTCAAAAAGACGTCTTCCCCTTCTCAGATGCCTGGAAGGACAAGATCCATACTCCTGTGTGATCTCCAAGAGCTTGAGGCATTGTGGGACTTCCAGAGACATTGTGCATATGGTAGAGCTTGTTTTTGTAAAGGCCGTTTCCTTTTTACGAAATATTTTTCTTCCATCTTGAATATAAAACATTTTAAAGAGCTCTGGATGCTCCATAAACACTGGGTTTTATTGCATAGAAGTTTGAGCCAAGCAACGTCCTCTTCTGCCCTGGTCCCCTGTCCCACTACAAACATCCTGGGTACCAATGGGGTAAGTCTTCACCCAGAATTATGTCTCCAATAATAATGTGTTGAGTAAATATAATTTGACTGTCAGGATGCCTGACATTCATAGAATTTTATAGGCTGTAAAGCGTTTTTACACCCTGTATGTTACTTGTTTCTCACAATCGTGTGAAGTGTATAGGGCACCAGATTTAACGTAAGAATTGACATTCCTCTCTCTGCCACTTGGTATCTACTTGGCCTTTGGGCAAGCCACGGAGCCTCTTTGAACTTGATTTCTCAACTGTAAAATTAGGATAATTATTCCCTTTTTACTTGGTTCCAGTGAGATTCAAATAAGAAAATGTATTAGAGAGAAAGCTTTTTGTCAGCATTAAAGCGTGCTGCAGACACAAGCAACTATTTTGCAGATGGGGGAACTGAAGCTTGAAAGGATTGGTCACTCTTTGAATGTTACCCACCTAGGACGTCCTAGATGCTGATCTCTGATGTCAGTATACGGATAGTTCCTGACTTAACCATGGTTCAATGCATGACTTTTCAACCTGACGATGGGTTTATCAGGGTACTAAATTTATTTTCAACTTTTGATGAGTTTATCCAGGGCATAACCCCACTGTAAGCAAAGAAGCATCTGTATTCTGATACACATTCAGTACTCATTCCGCTTGGTGTTTTCTAAAACTTCTTTCCTTGCACAATGTGTTCTTAAAATTTAGCAATTCCATAATGTATATTCTACATTCTGCTCAGGTTTTAACACGCTATAATGTATTCCTGATGCAGTGAAGGTTGCAAAGTCTGTAGGTACTGAATAAAATACTCTGCCTGCCTGAGTGATTACTGTAACTTATTAATGGAATAGAACACATACTCCCACCGCTTTTGTAAGGTAATTCCATACCCAGAGGAAGCCTTGCATTGTGGATACAAAGTGGAGTTCTGACATCAGACAATCCCAAGTCTAAAACTAAGCTCTGCCAATTATTAACTGCATGACCTTGAACAAGTTACTCAATATCAACGAACCTTTAGTTCCATATCTGTAAAATGAGGATAATGACATTCCATAAAATTGCTGTGAGAACTAAAAACATTGTAGAAAAAGACCTGAGCACTAGGCCTGGCATATTTCATGCACTTAATAAATGTTACTTGTTTCTATTCTTCGGTGCTAAGTTTCTCATCCAGTGTCTTCTTTTCTGTGTTATTGAGCTAGTTTTTATTTCAAGGCAATTTGAAGTTATGAAAGAAACATCCATTCCACGTGCTGAGAACAAAAATTTGTTTAGAACACAGCAGGGAGAAATAAGAGTGGAAGAAAATTTTCCCTTGAGTTGGTTGCTCAAAGGGATTCATTTCTTTGCAGGGAATTTTCTGGAAAAAAAAAACATGAAGTTGATTTTCTTTTATAAGAGCTATAAGTAAATAAATGGAATTCTTCCTTCTAGTCTTGTTCAATATAGACATAGAATATATATATATATCAGTTACAGCATGCCCTGATTAAAAACACACTCGCCTCTAAGATAGAAAACATTTGTCGTGTTCAAAAGCCAAGAGACAAATGAAAGTTCTTAATGCAGAAATAATTAATGGGGTTTGTTGAATGGGCCAAAAGACTTTTGGAAGAATGACGAAGAGTCTTATTTTTAACTACCAGGGGTGAAAAACAAAAACTAAAAAAAATTACACCCCTGATTGACCTTAAGTAATTAAAAGGACCTCCTGCTTAATTCCTTTCTGTCACTTAACTCGCAAGGGCCTCCACCTCCAGGCCTGTAGGGCAAGGGTAATTTTCTGTTAGAATCCATCTGGAAAAAAAAAATGCTTTGTTGCTGGATTGTGTCTTCCCTGTCACAGTGTGGGGGCTTGTTTTCATGCCAGGTCTCAGCAAATAGCTGAAAAGACAAGTGTATTTTGGAAGAGCTGACACCCCCAGTTATCAAGCTGTAAGCTCTTTCCTCCACTGATCTTTGCACATCATGAGACTAAAGTCAGCCAATGACTCAAATTAAACTTTCCAAACATTCTTTTCTTATAACTGCCCCTGCTGTGGAGCTGTAGTCCTCAGGCACCTGACCTTCTTGTTCAAAGCTCCCAATCAATTCCCCAGCTAAGTGCTGTCTCTCTGGAATTGAGAATGCTGCTGAAATTTCAAAGATTTGACATTTTTGAACACCTGGGTGAGAACCTCCTGGTGAGATGAGCACAGAACTAATAGAGTGGGATTGTCAACATGCTGGAAACCTTTAGCATTCAGGAGATGGATACACAATGATTTTAAAGGAATCATAGCTTAATACCGTGGCGAACATTCTTAGTGCTAATCCAAATATATTGCACTTTTTTTTATTGTGGCGTGCCCAGGTGGAGTGAGCCTTTTTCAGTCTCCAAAGATATTATGCTTTTCTGCCTTCACAACCAGAGATAGATGATCCTCAGTTGTGGCTGAGACGTCTCCTTTACAAGATAGAAAAATCTCGAATGACAAAGTAAATGTTTGTGTAGTTTTGCTGTGTCCCAAAAGTCCTAAAGAGAAGTATCTACTTTAGGAAGAAAAAATAGGGTAGGGCCCCAGGCATCTCAATTGCGTGAGAATCAAAGGAACCTCCTAATGGAAACAGTGGTGAAAAATTCAAGTTACACACACACAAGTGTCAGGAGAAAGTCTCTCCTAGCTGCATAGCATGTGGAGGGTCTTATTGCAGAGGAAGGGAGAGCAGGCCTGTAGCAGTCCCAAACGGGAAACTGGGAAAACACGCAGCAGGAACATTTCCTTCCTGAAGGGATGCAGCACATACATATATAACCAAGACAGTGGGGAAAAGGAAAAAGCAATGTAAGCAAAACTCAACGAGCAAGATGGAGTCCACTCAGAAAGAACGCAGCGAGGCAGCACCTAGTCGTGAGGCATGGACCATTCTCAGCAGGTAAAACAGGCCCGTTTAAGACAGGGCAAGGGTGCAGAATCCAGCCCCGCAGGAAAGGACTGGTAAACATAAGAGGAGAAGGTCATGACTCTTCGTCAACTCTCAGGCATTCAAAATGAGGCTGCGTTGCCCAAAGGGCACCTTGGGAGGGCCAGGCACTGGGTAGCTGAGTCAAAGACCATTCGAGCACACTAGCCCACACTTGGTAGGGTGGATTTATTAGGCAGGTTTTAGTGTTCATATAGGCACCAAATTCCAAATTCATCATTAGGTCTATGGCACTGGGAATGCTAGAAATTAATGTTGGAAGAATAAAGGGAACTGAGCTAATTTAGGTTAATTCTAGGTAATATTTGCTGGAGGATGGTTTCCAGTTGCACCATCAGGCTTGGTTCTCATTGAGCTTGGTGCTGGGTAGGCTTGAATTAGCAGGTGCAGAATGCCTTGCTTTCACCATTCTGCCCACCCTCCTCTTTTCCCTTGAAGCCATCACGAACTTAACACACGGTGGTGTGGTTGTCATCATTTTTCACAATTCAGCTGAAGATTTTCCAGACAGGACGACAGCCACAGTGTCATCTATGAAATGGTCATAGCGTGTCTACTTCTCGAAATTGTTGTGAAGGCTGAATGCAATCATTCATTTATAGTTTATAACTCTGGTGCCTAACAAGGCTGTGTACTCCTAATGCAGTAGTCATAATAATAATCACAATGATCTGTATTATTGTGAAGCATAGAATCTTTCTCCTTTTCCACTCATAATTAAAGTGCCCAAAGAAATATAGAAATATAGAGAACTCAGCATCAGCAGTTAAAAAAAAAATAGAGAAAAACACAAGCAAACAGATTTTTCTGCTCTTTGTGTTGTAAACAACTAATTTACAAATCCATGAGGGAGACAGTGATACAATGCCTCAGGTGGTAGACAGAATACACATTTGTAAAATGTCATGAATGCTCACTCATTTGAAGGAAAAGAAGCCCAGGGCAAACGAAACCTGTGATTATGAGCCCGGAGCTTTCCGCTTAACATCACTTTCGCCACTGCGCAACAATAGCCCGTGATGGCCATTATTCCGGCAGATGTGAGGAGGACGTCAGCAGGTGATGAGACTTCTGATGCAGTCGCTCCTGGAGGAGTCCATCCACAACCACATTGCAGCCAAGCCCAGCTACATGGCACAGTCATTGAGAACATTTAAGAAAAATGGATGCTTGGGTTCTTTTCTCCAGAGATTTTGCTTTAATTGGTGCAATCGAGTTTGAGAAGCACTGAATCGGAACTGTAGGCCGAGGGGAATTCAAACCTAGAAGCAGAAGACTGGCTCCTTGCTCAACAGCTTCAGCGTCATGGAAAAGAATCTCTGTGGTTCACCCATGACCTTGGTCTCCTCTCTGCTACCCCGAGCAGCGGGATTGTCGAATCACCGCATGCAGCCATCCACGGAGCAGGACGTGAGAGGATCTAACAACCCAACAACCTGGCAAGGCACCAATCCAGCCACGCTGAATGTAGTCAGGAACCAAGGACAGGTGCTTCTAAAGCAAAGAACTAGCGAGCAGAGCAAAGCCGGCAGAGCTCCCGAGAGCAGTCTGCATCATCAATGGAGAGAGAGAATCGCATAGGCAACAGAGAAGAAAATAAGACTGTTTTTGAAAACGAAAAAGAAGGACCTATCGACAGTATCTATTTTGTGCTGTTAACAACATTTCAAGACAAGGATAATTTTGTAAAACATGTTGAACAGGATTAAGGGGCACTAGAAGGAGCAGATACAGCGGAGAAGCTTACAGAGCATGAAAGTGTGGAAATATCTAAGGAAAAGCAGGTGGTTCCGTTCGGTAGGTGCACAGAGAGTGTGAGGGAATTGCAAGCAACAAGATTAGCAATGCCATTCTAGAAACTGGCGTTCCGGGGGTAGAATGTTACATTCAAAGACAGTGTCAGAAACAGAAATTAAACATTTTTATTTCTCTTGCCTATAAAATTTTTAGCATAACTAATTCTAAACTTCCCATACAAACTAATCAGGTGAAAACAGCCACCAAGTAAACACTGAGTTTAAAAAAAAAAAGAATATGCTCTACTATATTCCCAATACTTTTTTATGTATAATTCCCGAAAGCAGCATATGGTTCTCCTCTGAATATTTACATGAAAATGTAAAATCCTACCAAAAAATACATATCCCAAGCCAGCAAGAAAGAGAGAGAGAGAGAAAGAGAACGGCGGTGGGAGGGAGGGAGGAGGATGGGAGAGAAAGAGAGAAATATAGAAACCAAGCAGCTATCTGAAGAAGAATTTCTGGTTCTTGCTACATTTCACCCTCTTTTGAAAATTGGAAGAAATAATGCTGTAGCATCCAAAGCTGTGTAGATGTAGTATTTTCATTGCAGCTTCATTTTTTTTAACAGCAAAGCCAGAGCAAAGAGACCATAAACCTTTCCACACAGCCCACATCTTTGGAGGGGTGTGTAAATAGAACCATAAAAATTGCACGGAAAGCTGATACTTGGCAGCCGGTCAAGATCTCTCCATTTCTGAAATTAAATGGCATGGCTTCTCCAAGAATGGGAGATGAGGAGACAATCGAAAGGCTGCTGCATTATTCCTGCAACTATAAGCCAGATGGCTTTAAAAGTCAAATGTTCCACACATGAGTAAGTCACTGCTCTGAATGAGTTACTCTGGGCTCTGCAAAATGGAACCTGAGTCCCCCACTCCATTGAGACACGTTCTGCTGCACCGTCAATCTTAGCGTAAAACGCCTGCCAGCTCGTTCAACATGTTAACTAAAGAAAAATTACGGTGACAGAGGCCCCAAAGAGTATGTTTAGGAAAAGCATAATGTAATCTTTGTCATGCACAGGGAAAACAGAATCCCAAGTCACGTGTGAAAAGAAACTTTTCATCCAGGGATGTGGAGACCAATCGACCAGTACAGGTGCGTATAAAAGCCACTGCTCCTGACCGAGCGAAAGCTATGGAAGCAACATAGGTGCAGATGCTAGAGCCAAAGTCATCTTAGTGAAGAAAGGGGCCTAGGAGACCCAGGCAATCCTGATCATCTGATTAAGAGAATCTGGTTGTCGCCATTACCGTCCCTGCTATCCCTGTGCCTGAATCACTGCTTCCATATCTGCTGAGCAGGAGCTGCTGAGCTGACAGAGCTCTTGGCCTCTTGTGGAGCAAAGATCAATGGCCTTTTCTGTGTCACTTTTAGAGCTGTGTCATAGCTGCAAATGGCAAAGGATGAAGAATTATAGCTCTTAGTATTGCATCAATAAAATAAATGCACACACACACAGGGCCATCTTCCCTAAAAAGCAGTCTGGGCACCTGGGTCTAAACGCTGTGGTCAGAGACCACCTCTTCCTGTGTCCACCAGGAAGGACACTGCCCTTCTCCAACAGAAGGGGACAGTCTTGGCTCTTCAGAGTTTTCTGCAGTACTCCTTTTCTTTAATGGTTCCAAAAGATTTGCTATTTCTACCACGGCTGCCTGTCATTGTCAGTGGAGACCGGGTCATGCTTTTCTCCTCCCTCTGATACAGGGAGCAAGCTTTCTCAAAGCCAGCTCCAGGCCTGCCCACCTGGGAGCCAGGGCTAACAAGAAGTAGAAGATGCCCTGCACCTCTTCCAGCCCCAAGGCCTGCCTCATGTCCCAGCCCACTATCAGGATGGTTGCTAGTGGGAATGTTCAGTTTCCTCTGGGGAAAACCCACCACCACCTACAAGGGGAGAGCCTCAAAAATCAATCCCAAGATAACAAGACCCATGTTTCTAGGTGAGAGTTATTGGCTTATTGTATCTTATGTATGAGCAATTGTTTATACTCCATTAACTGCATTTTGTCACACATCTCCCTGGGGGCATGCGAGAGGGCTTTCTTATCCTCTAAATTTAACAAAGGTCCACCTACTGTCTGTTGTGAACAAGGCCCCCTGTGAGATGCTGGCAGATGGGGGTACAGAACTTCACGAGAAGTATCTCTGCCCTCAAAGCTCACATAATGTGGTAAGGAGGAAACTTATGCATGGACAGACTTATAAAATTAAGGGAGTACAGTGTTATGGGAAGTAAAGGAAAACATGGGCAAAAGCTCACCTTGCAAAAAAGGAAACCCAGCTACCGAGTACTTCATACAAAGGCCTTTGAAAGTTAATAGCATCCCGAAAGTGCCTATGTTTCATTTTTGGTTTTTTATAGATCAGAAAGAAACTAAAAAGCTTTATTTTTTTCCTTCTTTTTTTCCTCCTTTGGGGTAGGAATAGGTAATGGGAGGAAGTGTAGGAGGGAAGCTTCAAAAAGCTTTCATAAAAATGCCTTCAGTTGCCCTCTGTGTACCAGTGGATGCCTCCTCCTTAACAAAATTTGATTTTAATATGCAGAGGGAATGCGGGTTAATTAGACAGTCAAGTTTGTGGAAACGGCAGATTGAGAATTCTGCTTTGACTTGCTGCTGGGGTAAATGCCATCGGATCGTTATGGAAGGAGAACAAATAGAGAATTCCCTTAGGAGGTTGTCAAGGTCTCTCTGCCTCCATTTCTCCAGGTCTTCCTCCATCCTGTTCTTTCTCTTCTACTCTTCAAATTAACGCTAAATAAACATGCTTTGACAGTAACAGGAGACCTTACAGACTCATTCCACTTCAAATATTTGAATATCTGTGATAGAGATTCTGAGCTTTCCACTCAGTCAAACCTTGACTTGTTTGACCTTATCGTATCAAAGCGTAGGATACATATGAGAACTAGAAAACTCCGAGACTGTAAGGATGATTTTTGCTTCCTCTCCTATGGATCTGTCACACTGAAAGGGATCCTTACTGATTGGACTGGTACTTGATTAACAGTGCTTGGGGATTGTTTTATAAATAGAAGTCCCAGACTACAGCTGCTCACCGTGGTTTGCCTTAATTGCAGCCTGCGGGATATGACGCCTCCTCAACTAAAATGGAAGCTTCTCGAAGGTTCCAGAACTTGCATTTATTTTGTGTTCTTTTCAATATGTGAAACAGCACGGGGCTCAATTATGGCAGACATTTATTAAACATACTTATTGGTTGAAATGTGTTCTAACAGAGTTGATTTTTTAAATACAAATAACATTTTGGAAGTTTAGTTTTATTATATTCTTTTAAAAGTATTTTATGTTGGCCGGGCGCGGTGGCTCACGCCTGTAATCCTAGCACTCTGGGAGGCCGAGGCGGGTGGATCACTCAAGGTCAGGAGTTCGAAAACCAGCCTGAGCAAGAGCGAGATCCCGTCTCTACTGTAAATAGAAAGAAATTAAGTGGACAACTAAAAATACATAGAAAAAATTAGCCAGGCATGGTGGCACATGCCTGTAGTCCCAGCTACTCGGGAGGCTGAGGCAGGAGGATTGCTTGAACCCAGGAGTTTGAGGTTGCTGTGAGCTAGGCTGATGCCACGGCACTCACTCTAGCCCGGGCAACAGAGTGAGACTCTGTCTCGGGAAAAAAAAAAAGTATTTTATCTTCGTGGATGTGATTTTTCTTAGCAGTTCACAGCATTTGCCTATAATTTTTTTAAGCCACATTGTCATTCTTCAACATCTACATTTTCTCTCTCCCCAAATATCTAATGATTTATGAACTAACACAATTTCATTTTGAAAAAAAGAAAAAATTCTGTCTCTGTTTCTGTCCAAATCCTAGTCTTAAAACAAATGATGCTTTTAGAATATGAATAACCACTGTGACCCCTGATTTATTTGTTAGCCTCTTAAGATTTATATATAACATTTTCTCAAAGAGTACAAGCTATGAGCCAACAAATCGATTCTACAGAGGTGAGAAAATTAGTATGAGTGTAAGAAGCCTCACTGATATAAGCTGTGAACTTTGGGCTCATCCCTTGAATTCTCTGGATCCATCAAAACATCCTTCTTCCTTTCAGAAGAAGCTTTCTAGAAGCATGAGGGACAAGGGGGAATAGTATACAAAAAATGAAATCAGAAGCTTCAACTTAACACTCAACACTTCAAACTTAACACCTTCAAACTAATATCTCAAGATCTCCATTCGTACTCACCTGTCACAGTCAGAGAATGCAAGGGCAGCCAGCAGGTAGTAGAAATGCCAGGAAACAGAAGAAGGTCAATGTAAAACAGCTGGCCAGACTCCTGTGGCATCAGCAAAGCAGTCAAGTGCAAGAGCAATAAGTGTGCCATTTTTCCAGCCTGGAAGCCACCGGACGGAAATGCCTGTTACGCTGGAAGTAACTTGGAGAACAGACGGCTGGTGAAGACGTGCGGACATCACTAAAAAGTGAAAAAAGCCGGTAGGAATCTTCTTAGGTAAACTTCTCACTCTTGTCGGAAGTTTCAAGGGCAAACTAGCATGGGGCACACGCACCTGCGCGGATCCAGGTGATTCCCCTGTGATGCATTGTGGCAAAACGAGGCCTAGCTTTCAGAGAGCAGGGAAGCGCTGACCTTCGATATTTAATTGTCTTCTGATATGACATCTCGAAGACTTTGTCTAGTTTGGGAAATAAAAAGAAACAGTCGTCTCAGTAAGTATACATGAGCCAGAATTTGGGGGACTCTAGTCTTATACATGGCTCCAACTCTGACGATTAGTAAGACATTGAGCTACTGTGTTTCACTTTCCTAAAAAAAAATGGGGAGCATGTTGAGACTCTCAAACACTCTCACCCCAATGCAAGCAGGTGTTTCTTTGCATATCGAGATCATTAGAACAAAGATTTTGACTTCAAGAAAAAAAAGACTTCCTATGTAAAAAAATAAAATAAAATAAAAACAAAATGAGTCTTGAAGAGGTTTCTGTTACCAAATCCTAAAGATTCTAGGCCATAGAAACCAAGACATTAAAAGAAGTATGCATCAGAAAAAAAAAGGCCATTCTGGGTAGTTATTTCTATTCATCTCCATTACTTTGAGAGAAATCTGTCAAAGACAAACTAACTGCCAGAGGAGGAAACTTACCGAAAAATCTGTGTTCCCAAAAGCTGTAATATATTCGTTGTACCTTAGCTTCCATTTGCCAAAACCATAAATCGCAGAATATCTCCATCAATGCTAGTGCCAAGTTGCAAGTATCTCCTCTGGCTGTCATCTGGGAGATGGCTGCCTCTCCGCTTCCTATTAGCTATGTGTAAAGAGGGGACTATTTTATGACGGAAGGCACTAAAAAGAAGAGAGAAATAAGTTCTGCGATCTCCTGAGCTGACAGTTTTGATCCCAGTGCTACTCTTCCTTGGAATATGTGCATGTCCCTGTTCCTACAATAGCAGAGCCACCAGCACCAATGTGCCTAGGAGAGGCTCATCTGCTCTGGAAGTCACCATGAGCTAACGTGAAGGCTCAAGGCTGAGACCTCCAAAACCTGGGCTCAAGTTGATTTTTTTTTTTTAACCAAGTAGGCTTGTGACTTGGAGCTTGTCACTTCACATTCTACCTAGATGATCCCAGGAACTTTTCTTTGCACATGGCTGTCACATATCATAGAAACATACAAGCAAACTGTTGGGAGAGGTCTCAGGGCCCAATTCCAACCCACTTGTGCATGATTCTCTTCTAAAACATTCTGGAAAAGATGATCTGGGGGCTTATGGCTGAAAGCCTCCATGCCAGAGAACTCACCCCCCAAAACCCAGCCCTGTTGTCCTGTTGGTTTGGTTTGGCCGTGAAGGAACTTTGTAAGAAGTAGAGCAGGTTACCAGAAAGTGCATGAGCTTTGGTGTTAGCGAAACTTGGGTTTGATTCCTAACCTTGAACTAATTATTTGTCTACAAAACAGAAGGCTATTACCGCCTTTTATCTTACAAGTTTGATAATAATTACATGGGCTAAGTGTTCAGTAAAACACCTTTTCTATTTGCTCTAACTGAAGGCAGGATGATTTTGAATGATGCTTGCAGTAGCTAATTTACAATAAATCTGGGGTTTTTGAAGTTTCCCCCGGGACACCAAAGTTGCTGGCCGTGGCCTTTTGGGAATATCAAAGTATAAGACAAAGCCATAAAACAAGAAGTCAGAGACTTCTCAACTGCTGCAAAATTTTTCAGCAACAAACTCTCATTTCTAGAACATTTCTTCTACATCCACTCCCACTCCCACCCCTGCATAAAAATGTGAATAGTTACCTAATTCTTGTATCAGTCAAAGAATATGAGGACAACTTGAAATGATATTGTGGGGTTTGGAGCCTATAAAATCTTAGGGAAAACTTGTCTCAGAGTCGGCTGTGGCCTAGCCATTGCCTAATTCCCAGATAGGCCTAGAAAGTCTACTCTGAGACTTCATTACAGTGGACACAAAAAGGTGTCAGATCTCTTAACTCCAGTTCTTGGGAAGTGTTTTTATTTTCTTCTTAATGTTTGACCAAATGGTTTCATTCACCTGGTTTGAAAAATCAAATCAAGTAGAGAGATGAAAATAAAAAACAAACTCCATAAGCTCTAGCTTTTCTTACTGGGGTAACACTAACTTTTAAAAGTATTCCTAAAATCATAGTTCTGATGATTCTCGTCACCCTTTAAATAATTTTCTATTCCACTATATTTCTTGATTCATTAATTTTATTTTATTTATTTTTATTTTTATTTTTTTGAGACAGAGTCTCACTTTGTTGCCTGGACTAGAGTGCCGTGGCATCAGCCTAGCTCACAGCAACCTCAAACTCCTGGCCTCAAGCGATCCTTCTGCCTCAGCCTCCCGAGTAGCTGGGACTATAGGCATGCGCCACCATGCCCGGCTAATTTTTTCTATATATATTTAGTTGGCCAATTAATTTCTTTCTATTTATACTAGAGACGGGGTCTCGCTCTTGCTCAGGCTGGTCTTGAACTCCTGACCTTGAGCGATCTGCCCGCCTCGGCCTCCCAGAGTGCTAGGATTACAGGCGTGAGCCACCGCGCCCGGCCTTGGATTCATTAATCTTAAATGGCATCTATAGACTTCCTATTCTGACATGAGATTTAATTTTCTTATATCATCTCAGCCCTCCCCTACCACTCCTGCCAGTATGAGTCCTTGCCTACTTTTTGTTTTTCTTTTAATTAGTTTTGTAACTCTAAATAAATGCTCACCATTATATTTCTTTTTATAATGACCATAGGAAATATCGCTTGCCTTTTAAATTGTCAAGGTCGATAATATTTACTTTCCTTTCGGAGGCCATAACTGTCTCCTGTGTTTTATCTATAGTTTGAGTATAAAAGCAGAAAGTGAATCAGGTGTTGTTTGTTAATCCTCTGCCAGCTACCATTCATCGCAGGGCCGAGTAGCTGCTGATGATTGATTTTGCTTTCTCATACAGCTTTTGGATTTTTGTGAAGTTTCTAATTGGCGTCTCATTTCCTCATGTTGCCTCTAATACGTGTTTAAGTAGTTCTGCCTTCTCAGGGATAATATCAAATTTAGGAAATATCATATTTGCTAGATGCCTCCCTCCTAAAGCCTCTGTTCCCTTCCTTTCGTCTGACTGCTGTCTCCAGGCCTGCTGCGAAGCTGCGTCCTAGAACTCCTGCTTCTCTGGGTCCCTCCAGGACCACCTTTTTGGAGTCCACATCTTCCACATTCTTCGTCTCTGTCCTCATTTTGCTAAAGCAAATTCTTAAGTAACACCCTAAGAAAATTTGTCTGGGACGTAAAACCTTAGTTGCTGTAAATGTCTTTATTCTTTATTCATTCAGACTGAGCATTTGGCTTGACATAAAATAAATATCTTTGAACATAATTTTCCCCCAGACTTTTTGAAACCACATCTCCATTTCCTTTTAAGCATCTGCTATTGTGGATATGAACTTAATATTAGTTTGATTCTCATTTCTTTGTATGTGACCTGTTTTTGCTTTCTGGAATCTCATAGAACCTTTCATTGACTTTGACATTCTACAAGTTCACACAGTGATTTATCTAGATTTAGGCCTTATTGGAATTTATTGTGCTCTACATGCCCCACTGGGCTCTTTCAATCTGAAGGCACTTATACTTTAGCTCTTAAAATTTCTCCTTTAGTATTTTTCAGTAATGTCCTCCTGTTTTCTCTGTATCTCCTCTTAGTCAAATGTTTACTTCCAATTTCAGTTTTCTGTGTCTCTCATCTTTTCATTTATCTTTTCTCTCTACTTGTCTTTTTTTCCCCAGCTAGTAAAATTTTCCTCAAACTTACATTCCAACTGTATAACTGAAATTTATATATTTTTACTAAACTTTTTAATTTCCAAATACTAATTCTTATCCTCAAACTTACTAATATTTCAAGGCTCTTCTGATCTTATTTGCAAAGATAATAGTTTCTTAAATCTCTGTGAGCACACTAAGTTATTTTACAGATCACTTCTATCCCCTGAGTAATCTTTGTTGGGGTCATTTTCCTATCAGTTTTTCTTCCCTTTTTTATTTCAATGTTGCAGACTTGCCTCAGGCTGATTGGTTGATCTGTGTATGCGGGCAAAGAATCCATCATCAGGCTTTACTTTAGAGTCAAGTGACAGGTGGCTGGGGAACTCCTCAGTGCCAGAATGCAAAAGTCTTCATTAAGTAGGCCCACAATTCAGATGGACTTCCCTGATTGTTGCAAGATAGGCTATTTAATTTCTTCAGACCGAAACCTTCCTTTCTTAGCTTTAGTCTTGCATAGGGCATCCAAGTATTTACTTGGATGTCTAATATGCTACACATGCAATGGGGAAGCAGTGAGGAGAAACAATTGTTTTATATGAAGATATCCAAATATGTAATTTTATGTAACTCCAACGTCTCATTCCTGCCATTCTTGCCCTTCCTCATACCTGATATATTTGGATCCAGAGGCTCTCTCTAGAGCAGCGATTCTCAACTTTTACTCTACATTAGAATCACTGGGAGGGCTTATTAAAATACAGATTACCAGGACTCACCCGCAGAGATTCTGATTTAGTAAAACAGGGGTAGGGCCTGAGAGTATTTCTAGCAAGTACTCAGGTGATAATGATGGTGCTGATCTAGGAACCTCACTTTAAGAACCACTGCTCTCCAGTTCTGCAAGAGAAAGCTGCTCCTATGTCAGCTGACCCCATCACACCCACGTATTTCAGAGCCAGCTTTCCTTCACTCTATCTCGTTAGCCATCTGTCCTCTACTTTCTTTTCATGAAGCTGCTGAAATCTCTTTTCTACTAATTATCCACCACCCAACTCCTATCTATGTTATAAGTGATACTTTGTTTTGTCTTGTGTTTGATTGTTTTAATTTTTTATTATCGCTTTAATAACTTTTGGGGAAAGAAAAAATATTGAAATATGTGTTTTTTTAACCTGTCTTATTGAGCCAAAGGCATACTCTTATATTTCAATACATCAATATGCTCCTGGCACTGACACATCTTTCTTCTATCTCCCTCCCATATGTGTCCATAACTCTCAAGTTAAATTTTTAAAAAATTGATTCTAGTTGTAAAAGTTTTAGATGTCTGACAGTATAGAAAAGGAGATATTTGAGGAATAGAACTCAAAAATAGAATGTAGTATAAATGGGCCAGCTGTTTACCAAGACCAATTTCTCTTCTTTTGTAACACCTAGAAAGGCTACGTGTTATTGGTTCCAGATGATGGGCTGTGAATGGAAATGATGTGAGCCATCTCTAGGCCAACATGGTTATGAAGTAGATGCACCTTCTTTATTTCTCCTCCCCTCTGCCAGCTTAATGCATAGTCCCCAGAGGCCTTAGGGGAGGGGCAGAGCCACACGATGGAAGGAAACTGGGTCCTTGAATGACCGACCTCAAGGAAGAACATCAATCAGAAACAACTTTATTGGACTGCTTGCTATGTGCTAAGCCACTGAAATCTTAGACTTTACATCAAACTGCTTGACCTTAATTAATAAATTAAGTGACATGAAAAGGTCCTTCTGGAGTCTATAAATATGTTTGGGATAAACTAACTTTGCATTGGGTATAGTTTACAGGACTTCTCTTTTATGAAAGCTACAGATCTACATAGACTTTCACTACAACAGTATATTAAATCATTCATTTTTAGCTGACATATTGCTTAACATTTATTCTTATAAATCTAAAGAAATTATTCTTGTTTCATCTGTACTTTAATAAATAAAATCTAACATTTAATTATAATGAACCGAATGAGATAATAAAAAGTGCTTTCCAAAAATGATGCTTTCATCATTCAAGTGCTGCATAATAATTAACTTTTCTGAGGAGCAAGGGTGAATTAGTGACAATTTGAAATTGTTCTTTGTATTGATTTGTTAATTGATCTTGTAAATTTTAGATTCTTCCCCAGCAGGCGTTCGATTCAAAGCTATCGGAAATCTTAGATTAGCTTCCTCAGCTCAATTCAGAAGTGCCACTGCATTGTTGTAAGAAGCCTAATTTTTGCATTACTCAACTTTTAAAACACTAGAAGTTTTAATTAAACATCAACGGTGCTTTTAACCTTTGGAAACTCTGAGGATCCAACTGCAGTATGTCATAAATCATTGGACATGACTGAGAACCCTGAAGGCCAAATGAAGCTAATCAGGCATATTCTCATTTTGATAATTGAATCACTGGCTTCATTCCACATATCTAGACTTGCCTCTCAAAAGTGTGAGTTGTTATCCTCTATCCCTAAGCTTCAATATTAAGGTCTTCCCTACAAAGAACTAGGAGGAGAGAGAGAGAATTTGAGAGCCCTTCACTTCTTCCAGAGACGTGACGTTCAACAGGACATTTATAAAAATCTCAGGTTTCTACATTCCATCTCACAAATACATATTAAGTAATATTACATATCACATTATTGTTGATAATAATATTATATTCAAAAATAGTTAACAGCAATACGTGACAAATTGTGCTGAAATGATATAACCAAGTTCTATTAGAGTCTAGAGGAAGCAAAGATCACTTCCACTTTCAGTTTTCTCAAGACCTTTCTTGAAAGGATGAGATTTCAGCTAAACTCAAAGACCAGTGGTATTTCAACAGGCAGTGAGAAGCAGGAAGCATGTTTCAGGGGAATAGAATATGACCATAGAAAGCCCAAAGTAGTTTAAGAGCCACTGAGAGGTCAACATGAATTGAATGTGAGATTCAGGAGTAGGAGAATGGGGAAGAAGGATAGAAAAGATATTCTAAATTCCAAGCTAATCTGGAAGATCATGAGCATTGAAGATAGGCATCCTTGAATCTGGTTTCCACTCCTACAGCATCAAGCTACATGACCTTGAGCAGTTACTTAATCCCTCAGAGCTTCCCTTCTGCATTGATAAAATGGGGATGATAGACCTAAATTGCTGGTCTGTGAATGGCTGAATGTGAAGGTGAAATACAGTAATACATGTAAACCCCCTAGCAAAATGCTACTTCAACAGTGTAAGTATTTTCTTCCTCTAGTAATTCTATTACTCATTTTAATAAGTAATGTATTGGTATTAATATATATGCTTTCAGATCAAAGTTATGATCCAGAATTATGAGCTAACAGAAATGCCAAGTGCCAACCAGTCAGTTCCTTTGGGCAGCTGAGGATAAAAAAGATAAAGAATTCTGTATTAACTAAAAATATTTATTCAGCTCAAAGCACATCTTAGCCAACCTCTCACCTCTCTCTCTCTCTTTCTCTAGAAAAAAATTGGACAAAAACCCATAAATCCTAATACCATGTAATACCCAAGCCTTAAAGATAAGAACTATATAATTTAAGAGAAATAACTTAGAAACATTAGAAAACTTGCTATCAATTATCTGTATAACTTTCTGGATTTCATTTTTTTCATCAAAAAGACAAAATAAATAAATTTGCCCTACCCAGCTGTCATGATTGTTATGAGAACTAAAATATGATAACATTAAGTGAAAAATGCCTTGAAAGTTACACATACTATATTGAAAAACCAGCTGGTCCATTGAGTCACAACCTATAGTAGAGAACATTTACTCAGAGCCGTTCTATACAGCCAGTGTTAGAGGTACACTCTACTTCCAACAATTTATGTGGACACACTGCTCAGAATATTTTTTTTTGCATCACACAGTAGCTCCAGACATATGTCTCTGTAATAGACACAATCTCTTTCACATAGTTTCTTTGTGAAAGTTGTTCAGAAATCTGTTCGCCTCTGTTAACGGGTTGTAGGACAACACTTTCAAGTTTGTCTAGTCACTAAGATCACACAGAAAGCAAAGTAATAGAACGGGCAGTGCACAGCCTTTAGAGTTAAGCAGCATGATCTGTGATCTCTGATTGACCAACTGTGTGCCATAGAGCAAGTTATTTAGCTCCTCTGAAGACGTCTGTGTGGCATGGGAAAATATTTTTCTTACAAGCTGTCAAGTCTAGCAACTAATACGTTTTAAACGTTTTATTCCCTCTCTCTTCCCTAGTATATGAACTGAAAACTCAGTTCTACTTTACAACTTCGAAGTCCTGTTATGAATGTTAACTTATAAGCCCCAGGCTGCTTCCAACAGTGGTATTCAATTACTGTGTTAGGTTGCTGATGAAGGAGGAAGAAGAAGAGAAGAAGAAAGAGGAGAAGGAAGGGAAGGCTGAGAAGAAAGCTGACGACAAAGCACATTACTAGAGTAACTTGGAATTGGACTCCACTGTTGTTCAGAATCTTAATCCTGTACATTTTCACATAATCCCAGGGCTATGTGTGCTTCCTGGTACCCAATCCAAAGTGAATCGGATCTAAAACTCAGAACTGACAGCTGTTGCTAACATTATTATATCACTTTTTTATTTTTATCTTGCTAACCGCTCCTAAGTCGGATAAGTGAATGCATCCGAAGTGTAAGTAGGTGTCTATGCTGACTTTTGCACTGAATTTATAAAGACATTAAGCATGAATTTCAATTGATATTCCGTGGACTTTTGCCCTTTCTTTGTTGTTTTAGAACTGAGGTTAACTTATTCATGCGTAATGAGATAATGTCAGGAGGAAACACTTTGCCTTTCAGATGATTGAGGTAAAATATCTGCCTCATCCTGACAAAAATCACTTTGGCAAATATGAAAAGTTTAAAAGGTTTAAGCCTGAGCAAGAGCGAGACCCTGTCTCTACTAAAAATAAAAAGAAATTAATTGGCCAACTAAAAATATATAGAAAAAATTAGCCGGGCATGGGGGGGCATGCCTGTAGTCCCAGCTACTCGGGAGGCTGAGGCAGGAGGATCGCTTGAGCCCAGGAGTTTGAGGTTGCTGTGAGCTAGGCTGATGCCACGGCACTTTAGCCCAGGCAATGGAGTGAGACTCTGTCTCAAAAAGAAAAAAGAAAAGAAATGATCGTCCCAGAAAAGTATCTTTCAAAAATGAGGAATATTTTTAGACACAACAACTACCACCTGTACATTATCAAGAAATGTTAAAGAAAGTCCTTCAAGCAGAAGGAAAAGTACACCAGATGGAAACCCAGATAGACACAAAGCAATGAGAGCATCTCAAACCGTGTGGGTGAACAGGTAGGGTTGTTTACACAGTATTCCGGGCGCGGTGGCTCACACCTGTAATCCTAGCACTCTGGGAGGCTGAGGCAGGAGGATCACTCAAGGTCAGGAGTTTGAGACCAGCCTGAGCAAGAGCAAGACCCTGGCTCTACTAAAAATAGAAAGAAATTAATCGTCCAACTAAAAAATATATACAAAAACTTAGCCGGGCATGTTGGCTCGTGCCTGTAGTCCCAGCTACTTGGGAGGCTGAGGCAGGAGGATTGCTTGAGCCCAGGAGTTTGAGGTTGCTGTGAGCTAGGCTGACGCCACGGCACTC